>JADDOH010008058.1:0-78120 GCA_016648135.1 Agrypnia vestita | reverse complement strand
GTTTTGCTTGAGGTTTCCGCGGGCGCTATTGTAGGTAACAAAAGTAGATTCTGGAATATCTCGCGTTTTCTGTAGATGGTCTCCCTGAGAAGATCTAGGCCGACGTTTCGACACGGTATCACGTGCCATTGTCAAGGCTAAAAAGGCCTCAAAATTTACGAACTAGCCGTACTTGTTCGGCTCTGCGGGCTCTGTGATATTGAAACTCGCTTGACTATTTTCTAGAACTTTTTCCTTTTAATCTCTGCGATCTTCGTAATTTATCGGTAGGTATAGGTTCTGAGACATGTAAAGTAGGTACTTTCTCTACTTGTGCTGGGTGATTCATGTATTACCGATTGAATAACTAGAGATTTTGAAGAAAAATGACGCGACGGTGCAGTTGGTGGTATCGTACAAGAGACATCTGGTTTGGTGATGGTATTTTTCTGAGTTTTAAGTTTTCGTTTTGCGAGAATCGGTTTCCAAGCCATAGGAAGTCTTCGGGAATCATCTCGAGTGTTTAGACTGTATGGTCTTTTCTCAATTTCTATCGCTTCACTATATGCTCGATGACTCTCTTTATTTAATGTCACCAATACCCTGGCATTGTCAATGACTATATTGTGTCCTTCAGTTATAGTATGCTGGGCCAACGTGGATGTACTTTTTCGACGTTTTACATCGACGCGATGTTCGTCAATTCTCGCGGATGTTTTTCGATTCGTACGTCCTATGTATGTGCCCTCGCATGTCTTGCATGGAACTTCATGTACACCATGCGCTTCCAAAGGAATGTTGTCTTTTATGTTTCTTAATACTTGAGAAACTTTCCGTTCAGCATGAAAAATGGGCTTGATGTTATTGTTTTTAGGACTTTTCCAATCCTGTCTGTGATGCCCTCTATGCAATGCGATGCAAAGTATTTTGCGATCGCTCCCTCAAAGATACTTTGAGGATAATCAAAAATAAGCTAGAACAACCCGAAGAGATTTACGCCCTTATTGAACATTGTTTGAAAAATACCTATTTCCTGTTTGACCAAAAGATATACAAACAGATTGACGATACGATACCACCAAATGCACCGTCACAACATTTTTCTTCAAAATCTCTAGTTATTCAATCGGTAATTCATGAATCACCCAGCACAAGTAGAGAAAGTACTTTACATGACTCAGCACCTATACCTACCGATAAATTACGAAGATCGCAGAGATTAAAAGAAAAAAGTTCTAGAATATATATTGTCGATTAAATAACTAGAGATAGAGATAATACATGAATCACCCAGCACAAGTAGACTAAGTACTTTACATGATTCAGCACCTAGGCAGAAAATAGTCAAGTGAGTTTCGATAACACAGAGGGCGCCAGTATCAGCACAATTGAGGACGAATAAATTGAACTTCACAATTCGAATCAGAGATGGCGTTAGTTTCGCTCGCAACCAATACATAAAACATGGCGACGATTTGATTACACTGAATTGAACTCGACGTATGACAGCGTTATTGGTGGGAGACCTCCGTGTCACTCGCGAACAAGTACGGCCAGTCCGTAACTAGGGATGGGTCGTCGACGTTTTTACCGTCGACGAAACGAGACCGTCCACGTCCATCCATCGACGAGACGATCAACTAGTTGAATTCGTCAACTAGTTGATGCGTCAACTTCGTTACGCGGACGTCGCAGACGTTCTATCTAAACATCGGGACGATGGTCAACTGTCTACTAGGGATGGGTCGTCGACGTATTTACCGTCGACGAAACGAGACCGTCCACGTCCATCCATCGACGAGACGATCAACTAGTTGAATTCGTCAACTAGTTGATGCGTCAACTTCGTTACGCGGACGTCCCGGACGTTCTATCTAAACGTCGGGACGATGGTCAACTGTCTACGGTTCAACGCGACGCTTCTCGACGGCTCAGCCGTTGGCCATTTTTATGACGTTAATTTTTAAAATTTAAAGAAGTTCGAAGGAATATAGTTTCGGGGAAAGTAGAACCGCTACTTGTGCTTATTTGTAAAAATAAATATTTTATTATTTATTTGTTTACGCACATTATAGGCTTTTACATATTGTTTTATGTACTTCTTTCTATTTATAACAAAGAAAGAAGTAGGTATACACAGCAATATCAGGTGTTAGCAGTAAAATATAAATATAAACTACATATATAAGCAGTGAAAGTATTGGGTATAAGCATTAAAATGTGAGTAAATAAAATTGAAGGAAACAATGATTTTGCGTAATAAAGGCGCCAGTTATGAGGTGCGGTAAAAAATACTTTACATTTATTTATTATCTATAAATTTATAAATAAATACATAATTTAAAAATACTTTACATTTGAGATCTTATATAGAAATTCATTGAAGAATACATCTTTCAAAGTCAGGCTTTCACTTTGTGGTGACATTATTAATAAATAAATATTATTTGTCAACTTTAGTTTAAGGCTCAATCTGAGAAAAGGAACATTGTTCCCGAAACACGTAAAAAACCAATAAAAAGTGGTGTAAACAAAATTATAATAGATTTACTTTTTTATCTTTAAAGTTGAAAATAGGGAATTTTTAATAAAAATTAATTAAACCTAAATTCAAGATTATATTACATATATAATAATTAATGTTGGACTCCTGAATAAGGACCATAGTTAGGTATAGAAAATTGTATTCCCTACAAGTTATATCATTTATATGCTAAAGTTGAAAAGTAAGGAAATAACACAATAATTAAATTTTAGCATCCCTTTTCAGGTAGATATAAGAAGTCGAGATCGATCGAATAAAATATTGATTTTAGAAAAATATCTAGCCGGCCTGTTAATTAATAATAGTTCAATAAAAAATAAAATAATTAAACAGAATTGTTTTATTTTATACAGCGTAAAATTGGGAATTCACCGAATCGTCGCACGTGACATCACAAAAAATCAAGTAAAAAAAATAATGGATAATAGCTTATTAAGCCTATCTCGCCCTACGCATGTATTCAAATTTCAAATCTCTAGTCATAGTTCGTGTACACAAATCTGCACTCTATGGTAGTGTACTTTAGAGTTGAAATGAAATTACCCGTCGAGCCGTCTATGACGTCTATGGCATGTACAAGTCGACAGCGAGAGATAAAAGAGAAATAAACGGAGACGTTTTGTCTTGCTCTCGCTCGTTGCTTTGCATTGCGTTAATCTCGAATCGTCCACCGGCCACGGCGTCCGCTGTCCACCGTCTACGAATTCAACTAGTCCATGCGATAAACGTAAACGGTCGACGCGTCGATGCAACGTCAACGGTTGATTTCAACTAGTCCGTCCATTCAACGCCCATCCCTAGTAGGTACATCAAATCACCTATTTCCCGACGTTCGTATAATGGTAGGATGTGATATTTTATTGCAGACATTGTTTGCCCCATATTTTTTACAAGTAATGCACGCATTACAGAGTGCCATGTCAGATAAGTAAAAAAAGTTTGCATCGTTTTAATTAAACACCTCTGCATTATTGGAAATAGAGAACTGTGTGTCATCTGAATTACTGTTATCACTGTCCGGAGGTCCCTACGCCACTTTCAAGTGGTAAATAGTGACTTAATCCGAAGAGAAATCATTGTCCATCTGCTCATAACTTTCCGCAAGAATATTTAATATTTCACTACTTTCTACGATATTCGATGCGCGTCGCGATCTCTTTTCACAAGGTCACACTATTTTATGTCAACCAAACATAAAAATATTTAGTTTTTTGTAATAAACTGTCAAAAATTATTTAAAATCTAAAATATAAATTAAGAATTAAACAATGCTTATTTAATATCAAAGAGTAGCTTGTTGGTCTTGTGGTTAGGACACTCGCCTCGTGATCCGAAGTTCGTGGGTTCGAACCTCACTCCAGACTAGCAAGTTAGTCCTATTTTCATAGCACAAGCGTTTAGCTTAGTTTGAAAATAGTAAGAATATTGATGCGACACGTATTCCGTGTTCGCATCTCTATTTATTTAAAAAAAAAATATATATATATATATATATAAAAAATGAATGATGTTGCTTCGAGTGAGTGTCTACTAGGGTGGGCCAAAAATTCTTTTTTGTCATTTCTTAAGGGGCACATCTATAAAAAGGTGCCAAATGGTCTCAAATTAACACATGTAAAATATCACTACATTCTGATAAGTCTATCTGCCTCCGGATTGATGAAAATTTTTCTTTTTTTTTCGAGATATGTTCTCATTAGGATTCCAAACCAATAAACGTAACTTTCTTCAGGCATAGACAATGTATATCATGATTGCGAGTATGAGGGGTTAGTGGGTTCAGTGTGGGAGAGTCGAAGAATACCTAGGGCGTACGTGCGCCCTGTTCACGTATTTAGTCAGTATCAGTATAGCTCTGGCCGCAATTACTCGAGGTTGTGTCGGACTTATTTTCCTTATTTCTAGTATGGTTCGTACATGTCAAAAGCAGATATGTCCGTAGTTTGGTGATTCAAGTGATATTTAAAGTAATATGTTACCAACCTGTTATAAAGTTCTGAGTGGAATCGGAAAAAGATAAAACGTGATAATGAAACTAATGATGAACCCACTTACTTAGGAAATAGAGAATATTTTCGTTGCAAAAATTGAAGAAATATAGTCAATAGCTTCTATTCCTACTATCCAAAAAAAACGACAGAAAGTGACGTTGAAAAGGTATCATCTGAAATTCAACAATCTTTGAAAAACCACCCTCAAATACCAAAGAAGAAATTAGAAGAATTTCGCCGTACCAGTTAAATATTGTTTGATATTTCGTCTTGTAAGTGTAAGAATATTTACGAATGTATTTGCATTTGCTCCAGCTTCTGGCACATCGAAATGTATAGACCAAGTATTCACCGATTTTTTTTTGAAATCAGAAATATCTATGAAGTCTTTGGTGGCTGTTGCATATGATGGAACTAACGTGAACGCTGGTTAATATGGAGGTGTCATACATCTGCTTGAAAACAGATTAGGTAAACCGTTGCAGTGGATTATCTACTTACTTCATATGAATGAAGTACCGTTTCGGCAATTATTTCTACATATTGATGGTGCCACATTGGGACCCAAAACATTTTCAGGGAGAATCGGTAAAGATCTAGAAGTATTTGAAAAAAGGCCCATTGTTCGATTTCAACGTATTTCAATAGAGTTACTCGAGTTTTCTGTTCAAGGTATTAGTACTGACCAAACTTATTTATATATGTTTGGTCAGTGCTAATACCTTATATTTTATATTTATTCTGAATAGTCTCAGCGAATTCAACGGGCATGTTTCCTAAGGATTTAGTTAACAAATCGCCAGGCAATTTGTCTCATGCCCGATAGATAACTCATCCTAATCGAATTCTGCGTATGTATGTTTACATGGAATCTCCTTCTAAAAACTTAGTAATTCTTGCTACGTATGTCGTCAAGGCTTACGCCCCAACATGGTTTGCTATGAAAATTCACCCTTCCTGTAAAGATGGAGCACGGCACCTGTTCAAACTCATCACTGCAACAGGATATTTGTCCACAGAACTAAAAGCCATAATAGAATCTGTAATTCAATGAAACAGCACACAAAATTTATTAATCGCAATGCTGACTGACTTGTTTCAAATACCTACTATAAAATTGGATGCGTTGTCTTACACAGATCTCACTGACTGGCAGGAGAATATATCCGATCCATCAATATTGAAATCCATACCTGACAAAAATATCCAACTGTTTGTCGTTCAAAAGCAGAAAGATAACTCTCATTATTACGCCTGCCATGCCGCAAGAAAGCCATTGAAAGGGCAGTCAAGACTGTGACAGAAGCTTCAGCCATATTGTGCAAAAAATCTGAGAGAGAAGACTTCATAAAAAAACAAATATTATATCGGAAAACCATGCCGAAGTTCGATAATATGAAGGATTTTTCGGCTGTTTCAAACATTATAAAAAATAATAATATTAATGCCATTTTTGTAAACATTTACTTGTATTAAATAAATTTAACTCGTACAAATATATTTCGATTTATTATTTAACTTTTTATGCATTTTAAACTTTTTAAATCATGTTGTAAAGACTCGTTAAAAATGAGATTTTTTTCCAAAATATATGTTCTTTAAAGTCAATCCGGAGGCAGAAGATGATATCCCATTGTAATGAAATTTTATAAGTAAGCTAAAAACATCATTTAGCACCCTTTTCTTGATGTGCCTAATAGAAATCATAAAAAAAAATTTCTTCTTACAACGGTGGCCCACCCTAGTGTCTACTAAGATGTTTTTACTTTTGGATCTGGTTACATACTACGAGTACGAGTACATAGTAAGAGTTGGACTCATTACGCTTCTGTTCGTGGCGCTGAAATTCTGGAGTGGAATTTTTCCGAAATTGGTGTTAATCGATCGCGCGAAATGCAATCTGGAAGTTCGCGGCGTTCCTCTCTCGGAGCGCGACGTCGCCCTCGGGCGCGTGCCGCCCTGGAGCGCGTGCCGCCCTGGGGCGCGTGCCGCCCCGAGCCGTTCTGCGCCCGATGTCGTATATCACCCGCGGCGTATCTTATCAGGTGCGGCGCTGTCACTCGCGCGAAGCGGCAGCGGTCGATGCGCAGGTGGGCGGTGGGCGAGGCGTGAGGTAGTCCGCGAGCGGCCGCTGCCGTACTCGCGTGCACCTCCGGCTGCGCTCGCCGCCCTGAGCCCGAGACCGGGTCAGCCCAGTCGCGACCTCCGGTCCTTCCGCAGATTTATCTCTCTTCTTGAACTCGGCGAACTCCCGGCGCTCCGCGCTAGCTGTTTACCCGCGCCCGTGTTTACCCGCCTTATCGCGCGATAATTGCGGCCGGAGACCGTCGGGGGCCCCGGCCGACAGTGCCTGCCGAGACAGCTCTTCGTGCGGTTCGAGACAATGCCGCGTTTGTTATTGATCAAATCTCGCTTTTCTCGAGTGCCCAGCGTATAGTCGTAATTCGAACTGCCACTGCCACTTGTTGCAAAATGTAGCGTATACACGCGCGTCGTCCGCACGCACTAGTACCGTAACGTTGTGTGACGCCGTTTCGGTTTTGTCTCTGAAATGACGATGTTGATCGAGCTGACGACCCTCACCGCCAAGTCCTTCGCGGTGGACGAGTACGCGGAGTGCTCGGAGTGCTCGGACGAGGAGGAGGAAGAACCGAAGCGCATCTCGGCCTCCGTGTACCCCAGCTGCGCGGAGATCGCGTCCTCCGACAAGTGGATTAACTGTCTGCCCCTCCCTCCGGCAGGTAAGCGGCCGCCGTTGAAGGCTTTCGCGGACGTCCAGGCGCTGCTGCAGCAAGGCCGCAAGAGGGACGTCAAGCTCCTCATCAGGGAGAACTCCTGGCCCATCAACAGCAGCGTGCGCGCGCATCTTTGGCCCGCACTATGTCGTCAGCACCAACACGGCAAGTCCATGCTGGACGGCTTCTACTGGGACATGGTCAACCAGGTGAGTACATTTGCCTTTCCCAAATTGTGTACGGCACTTAGGTCATTTTTGCTTTGTTTTGTTACATCTCTGTATACCCTATTTCTTAAGAAACATCTTACAACTCTTAGCTAAAAATGGCTTATATCCACAATTATAATAATTATCGAATAAAATCGTGTATTACATGGAATTTGATTTCGACTATACGGGTTTATGATGACGATATTATAGTTTTGGTTCCCGATCTATGATGTTTCTTTCAAAAACTTACCGTGTTTTGGGTATTCATTGATGTGTTTTAAACCTTACTGCCTTTTGAACATTAACTTATTACTTTAGTTTTGAGTCTACTGATTAACGACCCCG
The DNA here is from genome assembly GCA_016648135.1 of Agrypnia vestita. NCBI lineage: Eukaryota > Metazoa > Arthropoda > Insecta > Trichoptera > Phryganeidae > Agrypnia > Agrypnia vestita. The sequence continues at coordinate 70,313 of JADDOH010008058.1, read as the reverse complement.
TAATGTATGACTCATTCCAGTGGATAAGGTGTTTAACGATTCTAGATCAATGTCATTCACCATTCAATTGCATTCGCCTTGCCACTGTCACCTCACCCGTGTCGTACCGTCTATCCTCGCATAACTACTTTCATACTCGCGACAAAATATCCTTTCTTTTTTTTTGTTTTCTAACTTTAGTTCATCGCGTTTATTTATTAATTATGAAACATATATTATTTTAGATGAAAATAAGTCTCACGAGATTCTTATTTGGTACTAAGGGGTAAGACACATATAGTAATCAAACGGTCAAGTTAGTCCTTTTTATTATGTTATTATATTACATATTTATTTCATAGCACAAGCGTTTAGCTTTGTTTCAAAGTAGTATGAATATTGATGTGACATATACTTCGTAAGCTTCTCTTTTAAAAAATAAACGTTTTAAAAGAAAACCTAAAAAATCAATATTTTCACTCGTATAGTGCAAAAATTAAGTGTGGCGTATGGACGCAAAACCGCCACTATCCATATTGGCTCCATATGGATTGTGGCGGTTTTGCGTGTATACCAATAAGTAATGCAAGTCCCCGGGATTAAAATCACGCGAATAACTTTATTTCGCCTTGGAAACGTTTTTACTGACACTTTTTGATGTGTAAACATTGAATTGAGTGGCAGGTCAGGCGTGAAAAATATAATTAAAATATATCTCGGTTGTAAAAATAGTGGGTGATATTTAATGTGTTAATATTGAATTTTATTGGTCAATCCGCAAGAGTCCTGGCATTCACAAAACCTTTTTGTAAAAAACCTATTTATTTTTAAATTCTCTGCATAGAATAATTTCAACATTAAGTTGTTATACCCGTGTTTCATGGAATAGAGAAAGTTTAAAGTATTTTATAAATATTTAATATACAGGTTGTGTCGTAGCTAGTAGCAACGACTTTGGGGGAATCTTCTTTATTCAATTCTGAATAGAAAATATTTTTTACACTTTGCATTTTTTTTCTCAATATTTCTGGCTTATTTTTTATTAAACGCTGGACTATCACTACAGTAACTTATATGGAATATTAAAAATTCGTTCACTTTAATACAAGTCGATTAAAATGGCAAGAATATTCAAAAAATATTTGACCAATTTTATCATTTTATTTGACTTGTATCAGAGTGAATTAATTTTTAATATTCGATATAAAATACTTTGATGAGGGTCTTACGTTTTACAAATGATGAGTCAGAAATATTTTTAAAAAAATGCAAACTTCGATGTCGCATATATCCCTGTCTAAATTGCACCCACAGTGTAAAGGATATTTTCTATTCAAAATTAAGTGAAGAAGACTCTCCCTAAGTTGTTGCTACTAGTTACGAGACACCCTGTGGACCCTAATCTTATCTTAATGTCACCTTAATCTCAAATCTTAATTACGAAGAGGTGATACATAGGTACACTCTGTCAGTAATATATTGCATTGTAACATAAATTAATTTAATAAGCAAAGTACCCCGCGTTTCCGTTCCTAAAAATGAGTTACTTAGCTCAAAGCAGAATGCTGAAAAATTGACTTACCGCCTTATGCTTCTCGGGCAGGTGTACATTTATAGAAGCGCATAAAATAATGCATTTTACGACCGTCCAACGCGTCAATGTCAAATCGAGAAGTGCACAGGATGCGGAGCATTGAGTAATGCGTAGTTATATATTTTATCGGCAGCTCTTTTCTGCCGGATGAATTGAAAAAATATTCTCTACAGATTGATTTAACGTTTCCTAGCCGGCCAACTTGGCACGACGATATTAGAGTCGGGTAGTAAAGTTTACGTGAATATCGAATCGAGGTTCCTTCCAATCGAGTTAATAAATAAAAAAAGCATAAACTAAGGTTGTTGGTTCAATATTATTTGTTAGTTAGCGGCGGACTTATCACGCGTGCACATTTATAATTAAACTATCCGTGCACCCGTGAAAAATGACGGGACATAATAATTGCAGGAAGTTGAAGCTGAAAATTCATGAATAGAAAACCAACCTTTCGTTTTTTTAATTGACAATTCGCTTAAACCTTAAACTAAATTAAATAAAAAACCTAAAAAAATAGTAATATAAAATGTCACGACCGTGTAACTACGAACTTTGCGTGTTGTTTGAGCCGCGCGCTGATTGCGTGTCACATTCTAATTATCTAATCTAAAGTTTTAATTCCAGTGAGTTACGAATTTACGGACCGACAGACAAACAGATGTCATGAGACAGAGACCTATGCCAAAAATTAACTAAAATTCATTAGTTTCTTCCAATCATTTTTAGTATTTAGATTATTCCTGTATTTAATAACGCGTGTAATTCACGGCTATATAATAATAATATACTTATGATTATTGTCAGAATGTAAATGATTAGTTTAGTTAGGTACAATGAAATCATGAAAACCGCTTTCAACGTGTCGCAATGTACCGCTCACGGTTGTAATAGTATAATAAATTATCGCCTTCCTTATATAAAAATTCAGTACGTGTTTTTTTGGATCCGACCAGTTTTGATTTAACGTCTTTCCAACAGGTGATCTTCTAAGTGGTCTAAAGTGGAAGGCAAATATTGTAAATGTAGTATTTGTGGACGCCTTGCGAGGTTGTGTGCAGTTTTCAACGTTGGCGGTGTTTCCAAATTGACTCGTCAACTGACATCGTTTGAGTTCTGAATAATGCTGGTTTGATAGTTTGATTGCTATTGTTGATAACACTTCAATTTTTACTGTAATGTTTGTTCTTTTCGGTGAGTGTCCAGTGCCATTGCCAATAAAATACTGGCGTCAGTTCACACGTTTTTTCCAGAAGAATGCCACAATATATGTATAACAACTAGCTGTGCCCGCGCGGCTTCGCACGCGTAGATTTTTAGTACACTGTTTGGACGTCATAGAACTTTCGCGAACCTTCTAGAACATTTTCCTTCCAGAACTTTCAAGAAATTTATCGAATGTACAGGAATCTTCTAGACACACCGGCATATTCCGCCACTCAGTTTACCTTATAGAACTTTCGGGAATTTTCTAGAACGTTCTCCTTCCAGAACTTTTTAGAGCAGGTTTTTCCGGAACCTTCTAGACTCGCCAACACAGTCGGCGCGCCTATTTTGAAACAATCTGAAGCATTTGCGGCTTTCCCATAACAAAACAACGTGCTAGAAAGCACATTTTCGGCACCCACTCCCACCCACGCTCAGCCATCCCCACCAAACTCGCATATTTTCGACGTGACACCAAGAGCTATCCACCACCATAACCACCGGTGGGTTGTTGTGGCAGGTTGTGGAGAAAACTTGGCGGATAGGGAAACACAGGTTTCTTTTTATATACATATATTGATTGGTTTCTCCCGCAGCCGTACGTCTTCTCCCCAGTCTCGAATGACAGTCTTTCCATATCGTCTCGTTTTATTTCTTCCAGGGCCCCGACTTCCGGCAATCTTTCATTGCCAGGTGCAAGATTTTGTACTTTTCTCCTCATCACATGTCCGAGATATTAAAGCTTTGGGATTTTCACTGTTCTAATAACCAATTTTTCTTTATTCATCCGAACCATAACATGTTCACGCGTATTCTTCTGTAAATCCACATCTTGAATGCTTCAAGTCGTCTTATCGACTCTCCCATTCGCATTCGTAATCCAAGGTTGAATTCATGAGTGGAGAACATCTTTTTCATGCGGATAAAAATTTCACGAGCTTGCTCGATGTGGCATTTGATTTCGACTGGAGGATTCCATCTTTCATTTACATTGCAATCCAAATAAACGATACATTGTCCATCCATCCATCCTCAGCGTTCCAACCCTTGGTGGGTCCTAGCTGCCTCCGATAAAGTCCTCCACGCTGCTCTGTCGCTGGCTGCCATTTTCCAGTTTTGCTGCCCCAGAGCCCGGCAGGCCGAAGCGACGCCATCGAACAAACGCAGTTTTGGTCTTCCGACGTTTCTTCCACCCATTGGGTCATTAAGCGCTTGTTCAGACACAGCGGGAACCGTGCCGTTTCAGAATCGCATGAGATCCGTGCGGGTCTCATTTACGTAGGTTTGTATGTGATCGTTCACACACAACCGTGCGGTTAGTCAACCGCTGCGGTGCCCGCAACCCAACCGCTAGAAAATAGACCCGCACGGCGCCCGCACGATCCTATTACTATGGGGCCTTACGAGAGCGTTCAGTCGCGTTGCGGGCACCGCAAGGTTTCATGTCACAACAGGAGCGCGCGTGGATTATATTCTCTTTTCTATGGTTATGGATCGCTTTGACACTGAATTTTTTATTGATGAAGTGGAGAAAAGACCTGTAATATGGTAGAAAAGACCTGTAATAGTGTGAGGATTACTCAAATATGCCAAGAACCAAGCTTGGCAGGAGTTGGTGGAGATATTTGGAAATGGTGGAAAAAAAGAGTATTTTAGAGAAGTAGGTATTTATTCACCAAAAATGAACTGACATAATGATATTTATGTGTCTTGCCATGGAACACGGCCGTCGTTAACAAAGTAATGAGCGAATATATCTCTGATAATCAAAGATGGAGAACGGCACCAGAACTGTTAAACTGACGTTTATTTTCGCGCGCACACATCGCTTATTAACCGTGGCTGTGTGAACAGATGACACAAATCGCGTGTTTGGAAACGCGATTCTGAAACTGAACGGTTCCCGCTGTGTCTGAACAAGCGCTAAACAACACCCTTTTTGGGGGCTCCAGATCACCCGTACGGTGTAGATGTCCCAGCCAGTGCAGTCTATTAATCTTAAGGAACTTGACTAGGCTGACGTCCTGGTAGAGATCGTAGATCTCGGTGTATGACAATACTTTGTACTCTGTCTTTCGTTCCAGGAATATAAGGACACATTGTCATCTACGTTATGTTTGATGATGAATTATGAGATGTACATGTGTAAATCGTGAACCGTTGTTTTGCGCAGGTTTTCGGCACCACGGAGCTGCCCGACAAGCCGATCATGCTGCCGCCCTTCGTGGAGTCCACGCACTGCCTGGGCTACCACCTGACGCGCAAGGGGCGGGCCGTGGCCGACCGCGTGGTGTCCGTGCTCGGCTACGCCTGCCCCGACATCACCTACAGCCCCTCGCTCTACCCCATCACGGCGATCTTGTTGCACTTCATGCCCGGTGAGTCTCTCATTCTGTGTTCTCATTGCCGCCTATTGTCACTTTGACTGTTATCAGCTTTCCGACATCACGTGGTCGATACTTTTTTGAATTATTAATAATAGAAACAAAGGCAACAAAATGCATAAAATTAAATATATTTTTTTGAATGCATTCACCGAGAATTATTAATTAAGAATTACTGAATTCGAGATTTTATAGGAAACTAGCGGACCCGACAGACGTTGTCCAGCCCGAATGTTGGCTTTTTGTTTGGGTGACACAAATCCTAGAAACCAATTGCGCCACCTACCTGGTCCAGTTGTGAATCTAAAAACCATCCAGGGATCCACTCGAACGCACACAAAAAAATAATTAAAATCGCCCCAGCCGTTTAGGAGGAGTTCAGTAACATACACACGTACAGAAGAATTATATATGTAAATATATAGCTATATGTCTTACAAAATCGTGTTTCCAAATTACTATTAAAAGTAAAGACACCAATATCCTCTAGTGTACAAAGAAATGGCAGCAATATCCACTTCAACCAATCAACCCCGAAGATGTATCACGTGGCAAAATGGCCACTTCATACTAAAGTGAGTCGATGTCCATTTTAGACAGAAACATCATAGCAAATACAACAATATCCAATTATGTAAATAACAAAATCAGCAATGTCCACTATTTGGTAACAAACACAGCAATATCCATATTTAAAAGTTACATATTTATACACGTATACGTAAAAGAAAAACTGAGGTCGCAATTGTTTTTTTAAAAACTTATTTCCAATGAGATGTAGGTTTTATATACGGTGTACCTACCAGAGCTAGCAGCAGAAACTTAGCCGGTATATATAATTTTATTTAAGTTGTATTAAAGTAAATAAATTATTAATAATCGATATAAGTTACTGCAATGGTAGTTCAACTTTTTGCAAAAAATATTGCATATCTCCGTAACTATTGATATTAGGTCATGGTTGCTTGAACATTTTAGACTCATATCATAGGCAGGAATCTACCGGCTAAGTTTCTGCTGCTAGCTCTGGTACACCTGTAGATTCCAGAAAAATTTCCTTGAGCAGTGACAGGTTTTTTGTATTTATCTTCGCTTTTATACTCCTCATATACAGCTGCAATCATTTACCGTTCACAAGCAGACCCTTCACCTGTTTTTCTGACAAGCTTAGATAAATTAATATTAATTATTATATTATGTGGGATTGTTATTAAAACTGTAAGTTTCAGAGTATTCAGCAAAACGAAATGTGTTAAAACAAATTAGTTTCAAGAATTATGACTATTTTAATAGGACTACTAAGCAATTTAAAAGGAACATTTATAAATGTCGTAAATAATGAATAATTTTAATATGATACGTTAGCAAGATTCGAAGCAAAGTTCGAAACGTGAACAAAATAGTAAAAATGCAATATAATTATTTTACCAAGAATTTGGCCAAGGAATTTATTTACGCCGAAGTTGAGCAATAAATATGAGGCAACGCACAGAACGAAATTAGCTATTGTACTATACTTACACTTATACTCAATATAATGATAAATATATAGTAGGTATATAATAAAGTATACGATTTAAAAAATAAATACTCAAATAGTTGTGACAATGTAACACAGTTTCACAATATATGTTTAAGATATTAAATATTTATTCTGATGTTAGTTAATGTTGTAAGCAGCTGATTTTTTTAAAACGTTTGTGAATCCATTTTTGTGCGTTTTGGCCATAATTTGTACCTCCCTGCGAATTGAACCGGATACAGTTATCGAGTTACCAGTTCATGTAATAAACATATTACTTGCTTCCGTTCATTTTCTTCATATTTATATATATATATATATATATATATATATATTTTACTCTTTTATGTACTTTAAAAATGATTTCTCGATTGAATCGTTCTCTTTTAACGATCTGTTCATTTTTCAGTACTTTTTCTTTTCTACACAAAAATAAATAAATGGAGTGTTTCCTTTTTCTGTGGCCCATTTTGCGCTGTCCTTAATTTTATATTTGTTTCAAAGTAAAGGGTCATTCCTCCTCGTTATTAGTTTTTTTTTTACCTTTGTTAAGTTTTATCTCCCCGCCCATGAAACTTTACCTGAAGAGCGGCCACTGCCGTGCAACCGACCTATTTAATTTAATTGCGTTAGTGTAATTATTCTTGTTATTTTGTTAAGATATAAGATATTTTACATGAATGTTGTTAATATCTTATCTCACCTTCAAATTATAATGTGTCATGTGATTTGATTTTGTGATAATTGTTCGGATTTATCTTGATTACATCTCGACCGTCACAAATATCTCGATTACTTAATCTCTGCCTGACGTATTGCATGTAGGCATGTAGGTACTATCTAAATGGTGTTTTTTTTGTCGATCTATTATCTAAAGACGTTTCACATTAAATTCATTATAATACTATTAAACTGTTTAGGTAGTCTAAGATAATTTTTTCCATTTTTTTTTGTCTCTTGCGGGAGATGATTACGCTCTGTCAGAAGCATTGGGCCATGCAAGTGTAAAGCTGTCTTCATTAGTCAGCTTAACACTCGATGGACAGGTGGTCTAACCTGGTTAAATGTGAGGATGCATAAGGTAGTCACAACAGTGAAGGTGATTTAACAAAAATACCTATTCACATGTTTCGCTAAATTTATTAGAGCAAATTACAAAAGTTATTTAAAGGAAGAGAGGAATGGGAGTGCGGAGCTCGGAGCTCGTGGAGGCCGTCGGTTGCTGCGCTTAATTTGTGCGTCGATGTCACTGGCGGCGAGGTGCCGCACAGCTGGTGCGTTCAGCTGCTCGGAACCGCTCCCCCATTACCACACTTTAAATATTGTTCTTTTGATCCGTGAAAATTGTGCCGTTTTTTTTTGCCAAAAAATTCAGTACCATTCCTGTACAAGAGCCACCTCGGAATCGGAGCGACGCGACGCTTGAATGTGCTGTATTTATTGGCCAAATCTGAATAAATGTTTTTCACCTTTTCTACGGCGCAGATAGGTCTTGCATAGGAAAGCGTAACGTGTCCGGGTTAGCATTTAAAAAGTGCTGTAAAACCAGTTCAGTTTCAGTTCCGGTAAATCGGCGTTTATTGGCTAAATAACTTCGATAACACCTTGCATCCAAACATAATTAATTGTGAGAATATTTGCAGACTTTAAGAATAAGATAGCAACAAATACAATATGCAATTTTTTGTACGCAGGCCATTATCGCTACCTACCTCGCTAGGTACATAAGATACCTGTTCTGAGGTGAGTAGCTATTCCATTCATTGAGACTGCATTTAAATATCTAATTTCATGGTTATGTTATTAGAAGAATGAAAAGAAAACTAAAATAAAGTGAATTATATTAAAAATATATACATATATGAACAAACGAAAAGTGTAAAAAAGTAAATTAATACCGAGGTAGGTATTATAATAAACATATATTAACTATAGCATCTAAAACAATGTAAAATAATAATATTAGGATTACACGACATTCCATTCGTGGCCCAGGATTGCGACAATATGCAACGAATACACGTAAATACCGTTAACTGTGCATACATGTTTTTTTAAATTAAATAAAAAGCTTACACTTATTTTTCCTTAAACTTTTCTTCAGAAAAAATATAAATAAATAAAATTATTTTTTCATAAGGATTTATTCTGAAAAGAAACCGAAATAAGATATGTATCTCGTAATAGTCCTATCATAATAATTAAAATATTATTCAGATTTTAATGTGTCGTGATATTCTGCCAGATAAAAATTTAATTTAGATTTTTTCCCCCAAATGTATGTTTAAATAAAAGCCACGCTTCTTGCTCTCACTGCACGCCTATGCCAAATAGGTACCATTTTTTTATTTAAGTTTTTCGATGCCTCTGTAGAAATTAGAACGTTATTTGCATGTATATTGTGCGTGTAAATTTTTTTTTAATAACGTTTGTGAAAATATGTTGTCAGATTTACAAAATATTGTCTGTGCATAATAATGTTTAATGTGAGAAGTCGAATTATTGTATTGCAAGGCTCGGTGATTGACCAATAGGGGATTCAGATTGCTTATAAGATTAAATGCTCGACAATCAATAAAAGTGTATTAATATAATATTGATAAGTAAGATAGGCAGCAAGTACCTTTTGTGACTGATTTATTCGAGCATTCGATTCGATTGGCTGTGACATCTCGACCACATATTTCGTGACCTGATTGTTTAATTAAATTCAAATCAGCTTAATGACTAATATGAATAACCAGATTGCTTCACCCGATAGAGTAATTAAATACAAATGAGTCGGAATAAACATACAAGAAAAAAAGGATTCATGTTCAAGCAAAAGGAATTTGCATTCAAGTAAAAACATTTCTCTACAACCTTCGAAATAATTTTCCATCGATAATGTTAAATATTCATATTACAATTAAATAATGTATTCCGACACTTTGAAAAGTGTTGCCTTGCCCGTCACCAGTTTATTCTTGGTTTCGTACTAGCAAAGTCGTCAGTTTTTCAATCATTTACTGCACTTGAAAACGTGTTTGTATATTTTAGAAGCATTTTACCAAAACTTTATAGCAATTTTAAAGGATCCTTTGTTGGCATTTATAAACAATGAAATTTATAAACAAAATATAAATACACAATCATTTAAGCCAGCTCGTACAGGTTGTAAGCCCTGGGCCATCGTACAAAATACTTCCATACATGTTTCTTATATACACAGCTTCGACTTTGTGAGACTTCTATATTTTATCTTAATCAAATAAAAATCCTGCAGTTGACAAATCCGGTAATTGTATTCTAGGAATATGTATATAAAAATATTGTTAAAAATAAAACAAAATCTCAGTTACAAAAATAATACGCTTATCTCAATTTCGTCAATTGAATAATGATGGTTTTGTTTCTGACGGTATATATCACTTTGTTGTCTTCAAAATATATTTAAAAAAAAATTGTTTTAAGAATCTCGACGGTACTTCTTGCTGAAACCGAGGAGGAAACGGGGGCGGTCATCATCGTCTCATAATTTGTCTCGTATAAATAAAAAATTTCATTATGTTTTATAAAAAAAAACGAGGAATCTTTTGATAGCCTAAATTAAAATAGAGACTCGCCATTCATTGGTGTAAATTACTATTCAACAATTACGGTCAATTCTAATTGAAAGTGTGAGCCAAGAAGGAACGAACACCATTGTAATTAACTTGTTTTCATGCGTCTAATTGTGGCGTATGCAAATATTGTCGTGACGTCATGGGTTCATTTTCATTGACTCGTGGATTCTCCCACTGGCCATATCGCCGCTTGCAGCACGAAGTAAATATACTACAAGGATTTATGGGAATTAATGTCATTGTGGACTACCATTGCGATGAAAGTTATTCTGTTTATATGATTCTGAGTCATAAAGATGTGGATGACGCTACATAATAAGTGAGGTATAAAAGCTTCTTCTTCTTCTGCTTGTATTAGGACTATGTCCTTGTTTCTCGGCTCCTATCCTGGGATATGGATGACCAGTTGTCCCTTCATCGTTTTGGTGGTCTTCCAGGAGGTCTACTGCCTGCGGGGTCTACTGCCCTGGATGTAAAAACAAAGGTAGCAATATCCAAAATTTTTAAAAAAATGTGTTGAATGCAGTCACCGGGGATTACTGATTTAAAATGTACTGAATTCTGGATTTTATGTATCTATCCCTGTTTCCTCCAAAATATTTCATTCTTGAGCGGATTTATAAAACTTCAATATTTTACAAATAATTTTGCAAATGCTGTAAATAATCAAAATGTCATTGAAAGATTTGGCAGATACTTCGTGGTGCAACATGATAATTTAAAATATGTTTTATTTTACTTTGTAATACACACACAATATGAGTTATTAAATTACAACTATAGTTTCGAGAGGAGCAGTCCCTCTCATCATCAGGTGTAGATAATATCTATACCTGATGATGAGAGGGATATTGTGTGTGTATTACAAAGTAAAATAAAACATATTTTAAAAAATCAAAATGTCTTCTAAATGCATACTGTTTTTATATTATGTACCTACTTGTTTATTTATTGAATAAAATGTATTTTTGTTTATTATTTTATGTGAGTAAGAACTCACCAATATATGTTTTATTTATTAAAAATTTTGAATGAAGAAATGTTTGGAACACACATGATATTTGTAGTTTTATATATTGTTTTGAAAAAACAAATGTCCAAATAGTATAAAAGGAAAGATTCTAGGAAAAGCGCAGCATTTTTATAATTTTTTAGAATCAGTTTGTCAGAGAGCATTTTAAGCATTTTAAAATCAAGTTATCCAGATAGCAAGTAGCTTCGTGCCAGTTTTTTTGATCTTTATTTCTTTTGTTCGCTATTTCGAAGAATTTTCCTTTTGGCCGTGCTCAATTTAAAAGTCCATTTTCGTGTTTTTAATAAACCTCATTTCGAACGATAAAAGAGTCAGTCTATTTCAATTTGTCGGCAAAGGTGAAGTTAAAATCGTTGTGGTTTTATTTCAATTTGTCGGCGGTTCCAGCCAGGATCCGGGAAAAGATTTGAAAGTCGCGTAGACATTGATCACTCTTTTTTTGGGGCTGGAACGAACAATCTCGAATTCAATACATCATAAATTAGTAATCCTCGAAGACTGCGTTAATTTTTTTTTTGGATGTTGCTGCTTTTGCTTTTATACCCCACATATTTTTTTATATTTTATTTATTTATTAGAGACACTAACAGGATAATAGGTACATGATACTCAGATAATAAACATTATAGTGAAGATTATACCCATTATCCCAATTACAAGTGTCTTCGGCACGCTCTAGTAACGTGTATTTTTGCAATTATAATTAATTAATATTATATATTTTGTGTTTGAGTGTAGTGCGATTAGTATTTAATGAATGATTGATTTAATGGATCTATAGGTTCGTGTCATCGTATCTACTTACTCCTTCGCCGTAGCCTGCGTAAACGCGTGTATGGCGCCGGCGGTTGTCAGGCTGTCATTCTATTTTATGTATCGAACAAGTACCGTTTCGCTTCGGCTTACGTCTAATTGCGTAATTTACTAAAACATCGCGTCAGACGATTAATATAATAAATAATCTATTCTTGATAAAGATGGGCGCCACGGATCTGCAGTGTGTCGCTAGGTTTCGGCGGAAGGACTGGACTAATTCCCATAAAATTGTAATATTGTTTATCAACACATAGTGTAAAATAAGTTTAGTTTCTTCATCTCTGTTGCCGTTTTTGAGCGCAATAATCATCGCATTATTTTTTTGCTCTGAAAATTGTGTTGTTATTTCGCTCATTCGAAACTCTCCAGAAACGAAGTCTTTTATTTGTGCAATTTTCCACCCTGAACTCTATTTCTCTCACCGGATACTATTGATAAAAAATGCTGTGCTTTAGAATCCGTTTTGTTCTCCAAAGCGTTTTGTACTACGGATTTCGTCTTAAGAAAATATTTATTTGAAAGTTTTTCTTTACGAATAGGTCTCTAGCAGTATAAATAAAGTTTGATGTAAATAAAATAAGTTTGATATAAATAAAAAATCACGGAATATAGTGCTACTCCAATGTAAAAATTTGTTCATGATACTATGTATATATAATTGTCGTCAAAAGTTATCAGGATACATCGTACTTTTCTGTGAATGAAAGATGTCAAAAATATTTGAATAATTTGTCTGCGTATTGAGAAATTTCTTAATGTGTAGTGTGTAGTTTAGAATTTGCATTACACATGTATTTTTTGTCATTTTTGAAATATGTATACCGTGAAGTACGAATGTTTAGTTACGCCAAAATGACGAAACTCTACGCTTTCTCCCAATAACTAATGCGTCATCTCTATTGGATTTACAACCCCTGCTTGGCTTTATCCTGCTGAAAATGTTTCCTCCGCTAATCTCTCTCAATTACAAGCCGTTTCTTCCCTCTTTCTTTCTTGTATTTTTATTTTACTGCACATTAGCTTTGGCCTTCCCAAGCTCCTGCGGGCTCCCTCGGCAATGGCTTCAATGATCGCTGTTCATTCTCTTCACATGGCCCAACCATCGAAGTCTTCCTATTTTAACAATCGCGCTTATCTCATCAAACAAGGCGTAGATAAGGCGAAAATTTTTCCTTTCTAAAACGTCATGTAAACAAAAATATATTGGTATGGAGTTAAGGAATTAAAGCCTTTGTACACACCATAATACGCAGTGCCGTGGAAGATAAGGTTATTTTAAGTCATTATCACTGAAACAATATTTTATGGTTGTACAAATGTTGTTGCGATATTTATAAGTCCCGTTTATTTACAAATGAAAATACCCATTTAAAATAGCACTATCATTTTATAACCATTTAAAGCTTTAACTTATGTCACGATCGTAAATGTGCTTATTATAATACTTACTGTCGGATTGAATGCGGAACATATTATTATGGTGTTGTTTGCAACCTTACAGGCGAACGGTTTACGCACCGTATAATTTTGCAAATTATTATTGTATTTGCTATACGAATGTACGTGCTTTCTTAAAGAGCTTTGAACTTTGCTCAAGGTTGTTAACAATTGCATATTATATAAACCTTCGATTTATTAAATTATTTATTATGTTTTCTTTATTATATGTTCTCTTCGAAACTAACAAATTGTTATTCTTTTTTTGTTATTGTTTCATCCCTACGGATTTCTCGCTATTTTCAAGAATAATGTCTGTATTATTAAAGTTGAAATTATATTAATTATTTAAAACTAAGATTCACTTCCACTACGTCGTGGTGTTATAAACAAGGGGTACAAATAGTGGTTATATAAGGAATTTATATACAGGGTGTAAATGCAAAGTTTGATGTCGCATATCTCCCTAACTATTGATATTAGATCATGGTTGCTTGAACATTGTGGACTAGCTCTGTTACACGCTGTTCTTCTTCTTCTTCATCAGCCTTCGTCTTTCCACTGCTGGATATAGGCCTCTTCCTTATTTTTCCATTCTTCCCTGTTGTTGGCTAATTGCCATTTCTTTCCCCCCACAGCGACAATATCATCGGCCCATCTCTTTTGAGGTCTTCCGATGCCTCTTTTATTTTCCCAAGGTCTCCATTTCAGAACTCTGGGAGGCCATCTTGTAGTATCCTGTCTTGCAACGTGTCCTGCCCATTGCCATTTTAGCTTCGCTACACGATCCATGATATCCACTACTCTAGTTCTACGCCTAATTTCGTCGTTTCTAATTCTATCTCTTAGGCCTACTCAAAGCATGGATCTCTCCATGGATCGTTACGTGCATTTGAGCTTTTCTACACTTTTCTTTGTAAGGGCCATAGTCTCCAATCCATACGTCATCACTGGCTTTTACACGATGTATATTATTTTTGTAAGGGCCATTGTCTCCAATCCATACGTCATCACTGGCTTTTACACACTGTATATTATTTTTATCTACGTCTCCTCTATTGTCTTCATTATATAAATCATTTTCGTTAAGACATCGGATCGTTGAATAATCTATAATCGATGGATGAAAACGGGAAACGGAAACGTACATCACTCTCAACTTGTCTCCTTCGATGAACTTTCTTATTTGCTGCCTCTCTGTCTCTGCCTCTCAGTAATTATGCTTGATTCGGTACAGTTAGCACCGATAGCGAGATCACACAGCTCACAACTTCGGTTTTACTTGGATTTAGAAAAAAATCCGGGTAAAGATTCAATTCTTACAAACTCGAGTTAACGTTTCTTATTATAGTTATCGCAAACCATTGTTTATAGTGAATTAAATAAACTATAGGAGATTGTAACCATACAAAAAAAACCTAAATTTTATACACGCGTTCGGATACTTTTCATTCCTTCAAATATTTGATCTTATCCAAGCCATGAATTTTTTCAAATAAATAAAAATATCTTTCGTTACTACACGTTTTACAAAATATATTATTGTATGTATTTCAATAACTTATGTTATGCTGTCAACTTAAGAATCAACTCGATCATTACAGTCAGCAAGCTAATTTTCAGTACAAAATAACACTTTTATGGCGTACCTTAATCTTTAAATCATCTAAGTATTGACTCTGAATTCGGGCTTTAGTCTTCGATATATCAATCAACGATCAAGGAAAATAAATACACGAAATGGGGCAATTTTATGTTCATAGGATAGGTATCATATTTTCTAATATAATGTCTTTTAATTGTCTTATTTAGTTTGTATTTCAGTGTAAATTGCATACGTAGAATATTTGTGTGTTAAGAAATGCAACGTTTCAGAAATTGACTAACAATTTCCCAGCTTTTAAGAGACAAAGAATACCGCGCAGCCTGAATTATTTCTCTTGCACGTCGTATACTCGTACGTCATATGTATGATATTTAAAAAAAAGTCATTCGTAGCGCTAGTTTTTCTTGCTTGTTTGGTCTAGAGATAACAATTTGGGGTTTAATCCTCGCACGAGTGGGTTCATTTCTATATTTTATTTTCCCTCGCTGATATTTTTACATTTCATAGAATGTTGGTTCCGGCGTGTATTTACATGTGGTATAAATATTTGGAGATGTTATGTTTAATCTATATATATATACAAATTATGTACAAAAAATAAATTACGTTAAAAATATAATGCCAAAAGACCTCAAAGCATATTTTGTTTCAAATGTCGGAAAATTAAACCACCTGTATGTATGTAGCTCTGTTTTAGTTATATTATGTTTATTATGAACAGAGACATAGCTTTATTAATGTATTTCGTTTCGTTGTTGTTGTTACCTGGGGTATTGAATACAATAAATTAATCAAATAATTTGCAAATCATTTCGATCTTTACGATAATACTCTATCTTGGGTGAGTACGATATGACAAACTGCTGTCTAATGATAATTATCAGACCGCACAATAATTTTACAATATAAACATTAATCACAAATGCAATAAAGAAGTGATGTTTTTAAAATAAATCGTTTTTTTTTTATTCAAATGCTTTTTTCGCGAAGTTTATTGGCGCCGTATCCATGAAAAAAAAAAGAATTTAGATTATGTTGGTTGATGTATTGTACAAGGAGACATAGCATGGCGCCTCTGTATGATGATATACGTTGTGTTCAGTGACATTTGCGGTGGTGCCAAAAAGCGTGCAACTCTTCTCCCTCCGTAATGAGGAAACGCCCATTAAAAGTTTTATTAAAAAAATACTTAAAACGCATAAAATCATGTCCATAGTTCGCATATTTTTAAAAATTTTGAATACCAATAGATCTACACAGTTTATGTATTTTTTATTTAGAAAAATATACCTACGTATGAGAGACTCGAGGGGTTTCTGAATATTATATTTTCATTTACATAACTGCGTAAACATTTAGATAATAAAATATTTTTTTAAATGGAAATAGCTTAGGTTTATTAGATAAAAAAATGTTTTTTAAAATGGAAAAATAAATTATAGCTATTTGTTATTTTGTCTGCGTACTTAGTGTACATTTGTTACTTCTTTTTTAAATCCGTGAAAATGTAGTTTTCTTGTCGGTTGTGGTGTCATTATATAGTTTCAGTCCGTTGCAGGTGAATCGCGATTGTCCTGTTTTGGTTTTAGCATGCTTTATGTGGTATTTGACATTTTCTAGTGTAATTTTGACGAGTTTCGTGAGTTTTTTGTAATTTGAAGTGCCTGTCTCTTATTTCGCCATTTGCTAGTTTGTGTATAGATTTAGAGTTTTTAGGAATTCAATCTTTGTTGATGTTGGTTGAGTCATTGTGAAATTTGGTAGATTTCTTCAGTTTGTGTCACGTAGTTCAAATTATAAACCATTTTTAATGTTTTATTTTGCTGTCTTTGAAGTCGCTTCTCCAGAGAGGTATAACGTGTATGACTTTACTCTTACTTTACCTATGCTTCGTATATCATAATTAATGTTCTTTTTTATTCCCTTTTTTTTAACTCGTAGCGTCTGCTTATCTGCTCGTCGGCTTGTCTACTTGTCGGCTTGTCTGCTTGTCGGCTTGTCTGCTTGTCGGCTTGTCTGCCGGAAATACATTGGATCAATTTTTAACCCTTTTCCCGTGATCCAATCGAGCTGAAACATTGCAGGCAGACTCGTGGCGACGATAAAAATGATCTAACAAATTTTCTTTTAAAAAAAATTGATAATTATAGTATAATTTTGGATTTTTCGAAATTTTAACGATTTTTATATTGTTTAATTTTTGACGCGTGGAGTAGGCGCGAAACCTGTTTCAATGAGAAAGGTAATAAAATAAAAACTTTATGGGTTTTTATGAGTTAGTTTTTTACTCCCTTTCTTTTAAGCGCTTGTTCAGACACAGCGGGAACCGTTCAGTTTCAGAATCGCGTTTCAAAACATGCGATTTGTGTCATCTGTTCACACAGCCGCGGTTAATAAGCGATTTGTGCGCGCGAAAATAAACGTCAGTTTGACAGTTCTGGTGCCGTTCTCCATCTTTGAATATCAGAGATATATTCGCTCATTACTTTGTTAACGATGGCTGTATTCCATGGCAAGACACATAAATATCATTCTGTCAGTTCATTTTTGGTGAATAAATACCTACTTCTCTAAAATACTTTTTTTCCCCACCATTTCCAAATATCTCCACCAACTCCTGCCAAGTTTGGTTCTTGGCATATTTGAGTAATCCTCACACTATTACAGGTCTTTTCTCCCATATTACAGGTCTTTTCTCAACTTCCAATAAAAAATTCAGTGTCAAAGCGATCCATAACCATAAAAAAGAGAATATAATCCACGCGTGCTCCTGTTGTGACATGGAACCGTGCGGTGCCCGCAACGGGACTGAACGCTCTCGTAAGGCTCCATAGTAATAGGATCGTGTGGGCGCCGTGCGGGTCTATTTTCTAGCGGTTGGGTTGCGGGCACCGCAGCGGTTGACTAACCGCACGATTGTGTCTGAACGATCACATTCAAACCTAGGTAAATGAGACCCGCACGTATTTCACGCGATTCTGAAACGGCACGGTTCCCGCTGTGTCTGAACAAGCGCTAACTCGTAGCGTCTGCGGTTTGTTGTCTGCCGGAAAAACTTTGGATCGATTTTTAACCCTTTTCCAGTGATCTAATCGGGCTGAAACTTTGCAGGCAGACTTGTGGCGACGATAAAAAGATATAACAAATTTTCATTTAAAAAAAATTAATAATTATAGTATAATTTTGGATTTTTCGAAATTTCAATGGTGTTTTCGAATCAATACAAATGAGTAATGACCCAGACGCGTGTAGTAGGCACGAAACCCGATTAAATGAGAAAGGGAGTATAATAAAAACTTGGTTTTTATGGGTTAGTTTTTTTGAGTATGTGTAAAGCGTAAAGCTTGCGCCGACAGTTTTACGAGAATGGCGATGTATAAATTATTCATTCTTTAAAACTAGTGAATCGGTTAATCGTTTTTAATCGAATTCACTTTAAGTTTATCTTAAAATTCTTGTTACTTTTTATTATATGTAGGGTATAAAAACAAAGGCAACAATATAAAAAAAAAATTGAATGCAATCATCGTTGATTACTGATTTATGTACTGAATTTGAGATTTTATAAATAAAACATAACCTATAAATTTATAGGAAACATGATTACGGAAGGATACATTCTAGAATTCAGTACGTTTTAATTAGTAATCATCGGTGACTGCATTCAAAATATTTGTTATGCTTATATACCCCACATATATACTGTAAAAGCCCATTAGGGCGTTGATAAATCGCAATAACAATAATTTAGTTCGTATTTTTTTATTACTTTTTAATTATTTTTTTAATATTGACGAAATTCCCCCCTCCCCCTTTACTCCGTCGTCCCACCTCAATACATTTTTATACAAATCTTCCCGATCACCTTACTTAATTCTTAATTTTGCATATTTATTCTTTAGTAACCGACATGTAAAAGTATGTCATTTTTGACGGGTTTCAGTCAGCGGGTTACATAAATAAAAAATGTTATTTTTTCATGTCAGTTTTTATTATTTCTTGAAGATCACTTGTAATAATAATTTTTATCTGCATTAAGTAAATCTTATCCGCCCGCAGCGAATCGTTAGTCAGCCGCGGACATTTGTGACACCGCCAATGTTAAGCCCGATCTTTGTGCATTCGCAGTCAATGAGGCCAAGGGCGAGATATCGGTCCGCAGATGCAGCGAGATGCTGACAGCGCTGCCGGGACGCTTTGATCGCTGCTCTTCGCGTGTCGCTACTTCGCGCACCGCCACGGATAACGATGTTTAACAACATTCTAAAATGTGTGTTTGTGCACAATTATGGCGGGATCACGAACATAATTAACAAGCATCTCCGAAATTAATTATACGTATATACTTCCCTGCATGGTCACATTCGTGCGGCTTTGATCTTGATTGTTGACACGGGGCATTATATCGTGCGAGGCTCATTCTGCAAATATTGAACTTCTCTCAGTTTCATTGTCAGCACGCAATAGTGGCAATGTAATGAGGAACCCTACCTCATCAAAAAACGTTTAAGGGTAGATTTTATTGGACCTCCAATAAAATCAAAATCCGCCGGATCCATTTATTCGATCTTTATCGTTATATGATTACTTTGATTGTTTTTATTCATTTTGTCAATAGATTTTAAAATAAAGTAGTAAAGAAATCATCATTGTACACAGAGTTATTATTACTATTTGTCGTGAAACGTACATACACATACAAGTGTATTAATTCATATATATGAATATGCCTCGGCCAAAGCTGTTTAAACGACCTACCATGTAATATGCACGAATGATATTTATATTTTGCATTGTGTCATAGTTTTGCATTATGCGTAATATATTAATAATGTTGATCGTAGAGAATTTAATAATGTGTCAGTGAAGTACAAGAGACCTTTTAAAATAATTCCAAAATATTTACTTGGAATTTAACAGTAGCTGTTACACTTTTATTACACGTTGTGAAAAGAGGAGTGCAGGAAACTGGTATCATAATACTTGATTTTGAATGCTTTATTTGATTCGAGATTTTGAAAAAGATAAAAAAAATCGTATAAATTCCCTTTCATAAACGTCACTGTACTATAATAGAACTTTTATTTTATGTTTTTCTCCATCATCCCTCGTGATAAGCACTAAAGTATGATTCGGCTGCGAATACTATCACAAACAAGAAAAAAATATAGGTAGATACTGTAATTTGACATTAGATAGTATAATATATATATATATATATATTTCGTAATTGAGTCGTTTCATGTGGAAGTAACTAATTTTATAATAAATGGTTACTTTAACATTTCAGATTTTTACCATTGGTAGGTATCCATCCCATCAGTGTGAAGCTCAAAACCATTATTTTATTTTTATCTGCCACCATCTTGGATCTAGCCTCAATTTTCTTCGCAGTGACAGGTAAAACGGAACTTTGCAGAAGTTTTAAAAGAAATTGTTCTCACATAAAAGATAAAAGGTTCTCGTTTTTACTAGCACACAATACAAAACAGGATTACAGAAATTATAAAAAATATTATACATATAAACTATGAATTAAACGTCCTTGAAATATGTAGAATTCGGGAGCATAATCAAAGATTTGATTTATTTATGGTTTTTGTGTTTAGTTTGTAGAAATCCATGTTTATTTTTAATGAAATTTAAAACAAATTAAATTTTAATAAATGTTACGGGTTTAACCCTAATAAAACCGGTCCTAACCCAGACTTCAATTCTTCATAACAGCCATAGTTGCAACACAAACATATTCATCTTGTTCCTACAAGTCACGGTCGCCTTAAAATATCATCAAATCTTTGTTTTTAATGAAATTTTAAATAAATTAATTTTGAATAAATATTATTATTAAGTTCTGCAAGTTTTAATTTGAAATTTGAGTTTTAATTTGAGGCCTAGATCCAAGATGGTGGCAGATAAAAAAAATATATAAATTGTTCTTAGCCACACGCCGATGGGAGTTATCTATGGTTAGGACCTAAAAAAATATGTGAAACGGCCAAGCAACCACACCTAGGTGATTCCACACGGAATGACTCAATTTTGGTTTTCCGTGTCCCGTCTAAAAACCGGGTCCGGTCCGACCCGGCACAGCGGTCTCACCGCGCAGTGTGGCGACCCCCTCCGGTGGCTGATCTGCCGTAATGATCCACTTGGTGTTCGGTCCTGATTTAACGCCGCGTTGACTCGCCGTTTATTGTGTTAAGAGTTAAGATGGCGGGCGAAGGTCGGAGAGTTTTCAATTGCTTATCAAATTACCCGGCGGACGTTTGGCGGCACGCAACAGACCGCCGCTGGAGCAGATTCGCTCGTGATTGTGTTCCGAGCTGTACTAATTCATCTCGATCCCGTGACCATGTGCGCCGTGGTGTTGGTCGGGTGTTGCGCAATCCCCCGCTATGGTGCGCCTTGCACTTACGGCGCACGTTGCTCTAAAAATCAAAGTAACTCACACGATTCATTTATTTATCATTTTTATTATATTGTCACATGTCGTGGCTGCGGGAGGAATGCGTGAAAACGCTGGAAATTAATTAGCGATTAATTAATTACTGATAAATTAACTATTCAATGTACAAAGTCATCTAACACTATAAAACTTTACGTTATTTTTGAAATTACACTATTTCGCAATAAACACTTTATTATCGCTGGAACACTTTATTTAACTTGATTTACTAGTACATTCCATCCAACTTCCGCTCGCAGTAATCGTTTTATTTCGGTTCTTCCGGTAAGAACTTCGCTCAATTATTTGCTTCGATGTCTGTCGCTTCGCAATTTCACGACTGGGTACGCCTGATCGTCGTTCTGCGCACTTCGTGGTGATTTTGCATGTTAAGGGGTTACGTGTAGTCAAGATTTAAAAAAAAACGTTTTTTATGTATTTTCTTAAAGAAAATGTTTCAAAATATTGTGTGAAAATATCAACTCGATCCGGTTATTAGTTTAAAGATATCCAACGATAACTGTAGGGTCCTCTGCTGCCGCCCGTACTGACACGCGGACAGTATTAGAGCCGGCCGGGCTGACAAACGGGGCGACTGCTACGGAACGCGGTTTTTACCTGATTAATTCTAAGAATAATGTACGAAATTTCTTTTATACTTCTACTTTTAGACATAAGACCCATTAGGCTAACTGAGATTTGATTTAGTCTTAGTATTTCAGTGGCAGTGAAACCCAGCAGTCGATAGGTAGTTGTGCGTGTATTATAATCATTTTCAAAAATTTATAATGAGACGTCATGAAGATATGCAAGGAATATTAATGATTGCCAATGCATAGGATTAAATTATGGACCTAATGCACACCGGTATGCTGAAAAACTCGATATAGAGCGCATAAAGATTGCTAATCAACGTTCAAATCAGGTCACTCGAGAAGGCAAAATGAGACGTAGATAAAAAAAATCGACATCTTGGAGGCTTACACATCGGCAGAAGATGTATTATATGTACCAGAAATAGACGACTCTACGTAAGTAATTTTTTAAATTGCATTTGTATTAATTATTTATGCATAAAATTTATGTAAAAAAAAAATTGTTTTCAATTTTTGCAAGTTTTTTTAATATTTTTTTCGACTTGCCTTAAAGAGAATGAATTGTTCATAACCGATATAAGTTACTGTATGATAGTCCATCGTTTTGCAAAAAATAAGTCAGAAATATTGAAAAAAAATGCATACTTTGATGTCGTATATATCTCTTTATCTATTGAATTACGGTATAGAGATAGATATATATAGGTCATGGTTGCTTGGACATTTTCGACTCACCTGTAAAGTATTGTGAATTAGCTTTGTTACACACTGTATAAGGCGTTTTTAAAAATTTATTTGTCATCTTAATATACATTTCGTATTAGACACCTTTATTTTCATAAGAATCCGGGATCGCCCGCGAGCGAATGAATCGATTCTGTAAAACGTCCCACGTCCAGTTAATCGTCAAAAGTAAGATTTTTATGAAAAGGACCAACAGCATTCATTTGACTACTTCTATTATAATTTGTCTTAAATTGATTTTATTTCTAATCTTTGATCATTTTTATTGAAAGGAATTTTCTAATTACCGATATTTTAATTGTGAAGTCAAGCTGTATTTGTAGCGTTTTACACGGCCGTAAAGCCTTAAAGCGTAATACAAATAAACAATAGATTCACAGAAAAATGGGGTTTAAAGAAAGAAAGCGTTGGTTAACAGAATAACGCAGATGCACGACCGTATTCTGAAAATAACAATACTGTTATTTTGGTGGTTGTTACCCCAACACTCAAAAATAGACAAAACGTAGATTTGCGACAGTCCGTCTTATTCAGTGATTGATACTCCAACACTCTAAAATAGACAGGGCGTATTTATTTATGCCCGCGTAGTTACTTAATTAATTTACATTTACGACTTTTGCAATTTCAGATGAAATCTTTGGAAAGTAGTGAATCTACATGGTCTAGTACGAAATTAGTAGTAGTGAAAAAAAATGCAAACTTTAAAGTCGCTAATCTCCTTAACTATTGATATTGCACCCAATGTGTAAAGGATATGATCTATTCAAAATTGAACGAAAAAGATTCTCACGAAGTTTTTGTTACAAGTTTGAGACACCCTGTATAAGATTAAAGTTACGGCTGTTAATATTTTTGAATAATTAATAATAATGAAAGTGCCGAAAAGATAACATCCTCGGGTGAAAATGTGATCAGTTTATCGGATAATAACGTTTCGTGGATTAAAATTTATTTATATTCGTGTAAGGAAATTAACAAATCGTGCACACATAATATTACTCTCTTGCCCTTTAGGTATAATTGCGAACTTTCCACGCGGCGCCGCACTCGCCGGACCTAGACGGCCTGACTTTGCCCATTATATGAAATGTAAACAATAAACATCGTTTGTACCCATTCCGTGTAATTAATTTGTACTTATAACCACCGGCTTTAAAGTAAGGCCGCACTGTAAACAAAAGTGTCCGCTCCTAGCAGATATTGAACCGTGTAGGAGCAGTTTTTGTATTTTTATTTAATTTCCCTAGTAGGTACATAGTAAAATATACTAGATAGTGGACTTTATGTTTCCATTGATATACAGGGTGTCTCATAGCTACTAGCAAAAACTTTAAAGGTGGATTCCTGCCTTGATAATGAGTCGAAAATGTTCAAGCAACCGTGACCAATAGTTATGGAGATATGCAATATCATTTTTCTCTCAATATTTCTGACTTAAAGTTTAACCGTCATTACGGTAACTTATATCGATTATGAAAAATTGATTCGCTTTAATACAAGTCGAATAAAATGATAAAAACATTAAGACTGTTGCTTTAACATTTTCGACTCATAATTTAGGTGCGAATCTACCTATCTAAAGTATCGTGGTCTAGCTCTGTTACACCTGTAAACTTGGATAGTTTTTACAATTAATTTTGAATAGAAAATATTCTTTACACTTTATGTGAAATGTCGACAGCTATGGAGGTAAGCTACATCAAAGATGCATTTTTTAAAAATATTTATTTTCAGTGCAGGGAACTTATATGGAATATTAAAAATTTATTCGCTTTGATACAATTCAAATAAAATGATAAAAACCTTTCATAAAAAATATTTTGTACTTTGAGAACCTTTTAACATTTTCGTCAGCAAAATAGCATAATATGACGAAGATTTTTTAATTATTGATGGATTTGGCATTGACGTTGTAGAGATTATTCATGATGATCATTAAAATGGGTAAAAAACATAAACATGTTACCTCTATGTGACTTTAATTATAATTTTATATTTTACTACTCAAATTTCGAGAGTAACAGAATCTCTCATCGACAGGTGAAGTATTAAACCGACTACTTTCAAATATAGAATTTTTACATGGATCATGTGGAAATACAAATAATTTGAGTAGTAAAATATATACAAATATACTGGCAAAATGAGCTAGAGTTAGTGGTGTAAAGGTGGTTGTAATTAAGAGAAGCGGAGAAGAGTTAGTGAAAGTAATATTGTCAAGCAAATTAATATCCGAGTTCAAATTTCTTTTAATTTCTAAACATTAAAAATTATTCATTTTGTTATTAAATTTTTATAAATGAAAAGAATGATTATTATTTTATTTGTTTTCTAACATGTTAAAATTTTTTTCACATAAAAACCTTAAGGCTCATCGATCACAGCAAAATTACACACTTGAAATATTACATTTTAAGTGACAAAAAAAGTTTACGTGAAAAGATGGTACGTCACCGAGCGGAGACAACGAGACAAACAATTTTACAACCCCAATATTTTATGATGAATTATTAAATGGATGATATCTATTAGTTACGCTATATTGTGTATCTGGATTTCGTCCAAAGTGTTTACACACGCGGATTACAGCAGTGCATTTCGATGTAAAATCGTCCACCCGTGAAATTGCCGAGAAATGTTGAACCGTCGTAAATACCTACCTCTTTGTAAATAACGCTGACCGGTGCACGGAACGTCAGAGATCTGAAATAGTGATGGTCAAACCGTTATTTTAATCGGTACTGTTATTTGAGATTTGTATCTGATTCTATAGACGGTTGGCAACTAAGATATATATGTGTTGTTTAGCACCGATGATTGCCAGTCGAAACGCGAAAAAATATTTACCAATCATCGATAAAATCAGATACAAATCTCTATATAACAGTTAGTGTGTCACTGGTTAAAATGTCATCCCCAATCTAAAATATCCGCTGCCATTGACATATTGTACTCGGGAGAAGATCGGATGTATACATTAATTGTCGTGGATGAGGTGAACATCAGAATATTGCCATTTGGTAAGTTAATAATCATCTAAATCACATTTTATTTATATTAAATATTTTATTTGCGGAGTTATAAATTTTCAGAACACGGTTCTGTGATAATTAAAACAAATTAATTAGAAAAAATTATGCATCAAAAAAGATCATCAGTGCGACTCGAATCCGGAATTTTCTTTTGCCACTTGTCGATTTAAAAAAATATTTTCTATTAATAAAATAGACTAAATGTCCTGGCGCCACCTAGCAGATTATAATCAAAGATTTTCGAAAAATATCGCGATTAACTATTTTCTTATAAAATATACCATATAAGACCACTCCTCAAAGAGTTACCGGTTTATCGGTTTAGTTATATATAGTTATAGAGTAGCTTGTTGGTCTTATGGTTAGGACTCTTGCCTCGTGATCCAAAGGTTGCGGGTTCAAATCTCACTCCAGACCAGCAAGTTAGTCCTATTTTCATAGCACAAGCGTTTAGCTTAGTTTGAAAATAGTAAGAATATTAATGTGACACGTATTCCGTGTTCACATCTCTGTTTTAAAAAAAAAGTTATCGGCCTAAATGTGGCCGGAAAGTGTGGACTATGAGGTATGTCTGGTGGTGTATAAAGCTCAACAACTTGGCACCGTACTGCATAGAATGGGCCGTATTCTGAAAATAGCAATATTGTTTTTTCTGTATATTGACAGTTACTGTATAACATTCTTATGCCGTTAATTTTGACATTTTAAGTTTGAGAGATTTGAAATTAATTAATTCAAACCTGTCAAACTTAAAACGTCAAAAGTAACGGTATTACAATGTTACGCAATAAATGTCGAGGTACAGAAATGGCAATATTGCTATTTTCAGAATACGGCCGAATGTCAGAAGAAGCTATCAACGGGGAGGAACGTCGCACTCCTCACACGAGGTCTGCAGGACTATGGGGCGACAACACATCAGTAGAACCCGGAAGA
The DNA here is from genome assembly GCA_016648135.1 of Agrypnia vestita. Taxonomy (NCBI): domain Eukaryota; kingdom Metazoa; phylum Arthropoda; class Insecta; order Trichoptera; family Phryganeidae; genus Agrypnia; species Agrypnia vestita. The sequence goes on along the minus strand of JADDOH010008058.1, from coordinate 43,375 downwards.
GCCAACAGGGCTCCTACTATGAAAGCGCCTCAGAACTCAGAGCCTCAACACTTTCAGGAAAGGACTGAAGATTGCGCTGTTCTCAAAGAGCTACAAATGAACAGAAATAACAGCGCCCTTAAGATGATCTACACCATTAAATGGCGCTATAAAAATAAAGAAATTTATTATTATTTATAATTAATAAAAATATATATACTTTGTTTTCACCACTTATTTCTTGAAAATATCAACATGTTTCAGGGCCAATAGTCCCTTCATAGGATCCAATATATATACAAATAAAAAATAAAAAATCGAAGTATAGACAATAAAAAAATAAAATATGTAGAGGAAATGAATAAATAATTAAGTACTAACATGAAAACCAATTGTATTCGAACTCTCTGTAAAAAGACCTGGTTATTTCTAATATCCAATTTACTATTAACACTTTCTTATTTCCAAAATTTCTAATTTATCCAACTGTAATTCTCTATTATTTATAAGTAAATTCGAATGATCCATAACCAAAAGATGAATCGCATATTCGGAATAATTAGTTCTACTCAAACACTAAGTATTCCTTAACTCTAACATCAAAATTTCTACACGTTTTTCCTATATAAAATAACTACAATCATTACAAATCAATTTTCAAATACCAGATTTTAAAGAGTCATCCTTATCCTTATTATTTAACATATATTTTTTTAAATAGTATATGGTTCTCAACGGGGAAAAATAGATGTCTCTCTTAGTAAACGGGCGTCATGCCTAAATCGATTAAGGCCCGGTTGTTTCAAGTTCGATCAAAGTAAGCGCTCGATCAAAGCATAGATTTTTACGAAAACGGATCGTCTGATTGGTGGGGAACGTAAATATCTATGCTTTAAAAGAACGCTTACTTTAATCCAACTTGAAACAACCGGCCCTAAATCTCTCTACTGACAAAAGATAGTTCAGGGATCCAATCCCTGTGATGACTGTATTTTTTTGATAGATTCTATATTTCTAGGTAATTTATCTAAATTCGTTTTTAATCATCCTGACTATTAATTAGAGTAAACATATTTTCAAGCGACTTAATTAAAACCTAAAATTTTTATAGGGTTTTATAAATGTAGTCGAGACAGTTTTGCGTAATACTTAATTGCTTCAGACGTGATCTGTTTAATCGCTCGCCCTATCCGAGGGCAGACATTCTCCGTGCGGCAACAGAAGCCCCAAAGCTGTCCGCCAGCGCCAGCCCCCAGCGTTCGAGTCTAGGCTAATAGGATTTGGCCGCGGGGAGCGGGAAAGTGATCGGGCGCGTCACCCGTCAGGTCGCGGACCTAACCGCGGAGTCCCACCAGCCCCGCACTGATTGAATGATTAGGCACTGTTTTAATTAAACCTAGTCCTTTTTGTTTGAATCGTTTAAATATTTAGACAATATACAGGGTTATTTGTAAAACATTAATAACCTCGCAGGACTATGTTCCTGCCTTGATTATGAGTCGAAAATGTTCAAGCAACCGTGACCTAATATCAATAGTCACGGAGATATTCGACATCAAAGTTTGCATTTTTTTTCTCGATATTTCTGACTTATTTTTTGTAAGACGTTGGATTGTCATTGCAGTAACTTATGTCGATTACGAAAAATTCATTCGTTTCAATACACGTTAAATAAAATGATAAAAAGATAAAAGCCCTGCATAAATTCTAATTGGAACATAAAGGTTTTTATCATTTTATTTGACTTGTATTAAAGGCAGTAAATTTTTCATATCCGATATAAGTTACTGTAATGATAGTCCAACCTTTTACAAAAATAAGTCAGAAACATTGAAAAAAAATGCAAACTTTGATGTCGCATATCTTTATAAGTATTGATGTTAGGTCATGGTTGCTTGAACGTTTTCGACTCATAATCAAGGCAGGAATATAGTCCTGCGAGTTTATCAATGTTTTACAAATAACCATGTATATTGTCTAAATAGTAAATAAATATATTATATACATATCTCTGTATATACATCATACTCGATTGAAATAAACTTTACGTAAATATATTAAAGGGTATTTTTAGAGGCATAGAAATTTAAAATGAAATAAAACACATAGAAATCGTGGTAATGGCCATGGCATTGGCTTTATTGGAAAGATAATTTTATGCCATTAGTTTTTAAATACAGGGTGTTTTTTAAAGTTTGTTTTTCGAATCGGCAACACATCTTCCAGTTTGACAGCTGACTTGCGCTTAGTTTGGTTTGCAACTTCACCGTGAATAGATCTAAGCCAAAACGGCGTTGCAAATTGTGCAAATTTATTTCGAAAATCGTACATAAAACAATTATCTTTCCCATGAAGCCCGTACGATTTTTATGTGTTTTATTTCATTTTAAAGTTCTATATCTCTTTGCGCAATAATGTGACTGCCACGTCAATTAATGCTACGACGGTATAATTTAACTGGCGTTTTAAAACGTTTTAATGCGTGCTTAGGGGTAAATTCCTGAAATGTTCACCGCGCGGATTAAAAAAATACTACATTATCTACTTTATCTCTAGCCAAATTTTTGTTGACACCGCGGCACATTTTTCTCTGGCTATTCTCGGAGCGGAGGAAAGAAAAATAAAGCGACGTTACCTAACGCTCGTAAGGCGGCGTCTGCGAATACGCGGCTCGCGGCTCGCGGTAATCGCAGCGATTATCAGCGGGCGCACCTGGGGCCCGGCTGGCGCCGCCCGGTCTGGGGGCTCCCGTGACCCTCACTCGGGAGCGCGGCCCGCCCTAAGGGATCACGCCACCTCGACATTTTCAAAAAATGGCTTTTTTTTGCTTTATCTTACAGCTCCAAGTTCTAAGAATAACTTGAATCATCGCTCGTTAAAACATTCAAAGAATTAGCTGAGTTATGCCAATTTGAAGTTCGTGTGGTGGGTGACTCCCCCTTTCAGACAGGTGGAGATGATTTCTCACAAACTATGGGGCCGATTCTGTTCAAATTTTGCACACATCTTACGTATAATATTATCTACATTGCAGCGTGGGATTTTTTTAGAATGTAGGATTTTATTGACTACAATCCTACAATTTTTGATTGATCTAAACTTAATTTTGTGCTTTTACAGACAGCTTTTTTTTTGCTTAAAATAAAGGCACCCTCTCCTGGCCTTCCGTTCTCAAAATACTAATGTGTATTATACGATATGCCATCGTTTCCAAAGTTTCCTCGATTGCAATCTAGGATCCTGGGGAAAATATACTTACACCACTCCGCCATTTATCGTATCTCCTTTCTGCCTGGGCAATTGCATTAGGGGCCATTGAAGTATTACTTAAGCAGAATTTTAGTCATTTTTAACCCCCCCCCACTACCCTTGACAGCAAAAGTAAGCAAAGCTTTTACTCCCCCCTCCTATGCTTACGTAAACGTTGCATACATTGTATGTATATATTTTTTAAATTCTGTTCAGACTTCTTTATTGTTATATAGGAGCAGCAGTTATCAAGTCTAGAAATAAAGATATTATAGAATATAAAGAAATTTAATTCACATTTGATATTTATTCGAGCAAATTATTAATATCGTATTTAATTATTGTATTCTTAATACATAAGCGATGTTATTTATGTTGTTCTATTAAAAATTCGTTAATTAAAAATCAAAAATAGTTAATTCAAATTAATCGTCCTCAGTCCATGATATCAGAAAAACTAAATAAATAAATATCGCTGACGTAATCACCATCCAGACCCCCCCGTCCCCCATGTCATCAAAAATAAGTAATGCCACCCCCCTTTGGTGCCTACTTAATACTTGAATAACCCCTAAGGCCCGGTTGTTTCAAGTTGGATCAAAGTAAGCGTTTGTTTAAAGCGTAGATTTTTGCGTTCTCCACCAATCAGACGATCCGTTTTCGTAAATATCTATGCTTCAAACGGACGCTTACTTTAATCCAACTTGAAACAACCGGCCCTAAGTCATTACTCTTAATTAATGACCAAAACAAAGATAACCCCTACCCTTCAACCGATATTTGAATTACGACTTGGTCAAAGAATCTAAAGGTTAGATACTGTGTATGATATTTAGCTAGACCGGATTTTCTTAACGAGTTCACATTGCGTTAGGGCGAGTCGTCCGTGCTGGGCGCAGCGCGAAGTGCCTCCGAGTAACAGTGCACACACTCCGGTGCAATTGGGTCAATCATTCGCCTATGACCGGCGCAGTTCTCGCGGCGCGCAACTTCCGTCTGCTGCCACCTGCGGCCCGGGCCCGATCCGCTGCTTGTATGGTCTAAAGGTTAAGGTACGCTTTCAAAGTGTCATTTTGTACAGAAAATGTAGCTAAAATAAAATAAAATATTAAAAAATATATATATATATATATTTAATACGAAATAAATAAATGAAATAAAGAGAAATACACAAATATCAAATAATAAAACTGAAAAATTAAATGCTGGAACCTGGATTCGAACCACGGACCTCTGTGTTTCGCGCACAGCGTGTTACCAATTTCACTATCCCAGCGACTTAACAAGTCGTCAATATTTGATAGTTATATGTTTCTCTTTGAATTATTAATTCACTTATTTATATTATTCCATTTTTATTCGGGAAGTAATCGACTGTTTTCAGTTTTATTATTTGATATTTGTGTATTTCTCTTTATTTCATTTATTTATTTCGTATTAAATATTACGGGACTCATTCCTGAAATAAATGAACAATATGTTAATAATATCTAGATATGAGAAGATATATATATAGATATATATATATATCTATAGATATATAATAATATATATATATATATATATAATATAGATATATATATAATATATATTATATATATAGATATATATATAGCTAAAATCTATATATATATATATTAGCGAAATGCCTTCGTTGCAAGTGGTCTTGTGGCTAAAGTTCCTTGGTTAATTGAACTTTGTAAGGGTGGAGGTGTAGGTCTCTAGTGAGAATTCGTTGCAAACTGGGTCTGCTAATATTCAATTGTTGAAAACGACGATGTGATAGGCCCGAATTCAGAGACAAACTTGGATGATTTAAAGGTTAAGTAAGGTACTCCTTAAAAGTGTTATTTTATACTGAAAATTAAACTTTTAAGTTGTACCTTAACCTTTAAATCATCCAAGTATTGACTATGAATTCGGGCCTTAATGTTCCCGGTTTCTCATGGATATTTTCACCCACGACTAATGTATTCGGCCGACCGCACAGGACGAGGACGCGGTAGAGTTTAGACGCGCGAGAGGAGCACTCAAATTTCCTCAAATTTTTTAGTTAGTAGTATGTTTTTTATGTTACCTAGTGTTTTATGTAATAAAAAACCTGTTGTTAAATAAAAATTATGATCGTTAAATTAAATATATAAAAATTTTGAGAAATTTAAAATAAAATTAAAAACCTGATGGGCCAGCTTTCTATTCGAGTAGGTTTTTTTTTTCAGGTTTCAAAGGTTCAGAAATCGACGGGGCCTAAGTTAAAAAAATAAACAAACAGTCAAAGAAAAGCTTTTTTGATTCGATGTTTTTAAGGTTTATTACTATGATTTTATTATTATTAGATAATGTATTTTCACGATGAGCCCGTTTTGTTTTTGGCATTTCTAATAATGTCAGCTTCCCCTTTCGCCAACGAACATGTTTTGAACTGAAAACGATCATCCATTGGCTGGATAAATAATATACAATTAATTAGAATTTAATTATCATATCTTTGCTATAATAATTATCATTTTCTTTTAATGATACTGTTTTTGACGAATTTACCCAGTAATGTTTAGACAAACAGTGAACGTGCTGCATCTCGCTTGGGGGTGGTTACATTCGTGATTTTTCAAACCGCTCTTCATTCCTGTGGCCTGGTCCATGTCACCGATCAGCACGCGGGCTGTGCACTTGTGTACCTTTCCGAGGCGTGAACATGCTCATAATCACGGTTTCCGGATAAGACACATATCCGGACACCGTGATTCTCAGCACGTACTCTGTAGGGAAATGTATTGACTATTTACATAGTATTTGTAATGCATATGCAGCACGCTAAGCTTAAACAAGAACTCGGATTTGCCCAGTCCAGTCAGACACGTCGTCTCGTAGGGATGTCTTGTGGGCGTGGGCAAATAAGATAGCGTTTAAAGGCGGCAATATAAAAAATTGATTTAAAATAAATATTAAAATTACTGACTCGTATAAAAAAATCAGATTGTTCTTTCTCCATCCATGGATCCGTTTCTCAAAATTTGTGCGTAAACATCCGACAGAAAAATGCATTGGGTCTGTCAATGGGCAAGCCCCAAAAATTATGTTGGGTTAAAAATTAAGTCATAAAACAGTACAAGGACAACGTGATTTTAACGCTAAGTCTTATATATATATATATATATAATATAATATATTATATATATTTTAGTCAAGAACACACATCTTATTGTGAAGTTGCAATTTTCTGTTCAATTTTCAACAAAGTTCTGTGAAATTTAAAACCAAATTAATTAGTCATTTTGAAAGACATACAGAAAAACCAGATCCCGGTGGCAGCCAAATATTTTTTCGTGAATTTGGTTTTTCTGTATGTCTTTCTTCCACTTGATTAATTAATTTGGTTCTAAATCTATATAGTTTTCAAGTGATTTCTTTTTATTTGGGCGTATACAACCTATAAATAATATATTTTTACATTTTATTTTACAAATATACCTTTAATGTAGGTATTGTTTGTCATGTGAAAGATGCTCATCGCCTCGTTAACTAGACGGAGGTTTGTGCTAAATGAGAGGCTCATCCGTTACATCGACACTAGAATCTGAACAACAATTTACACACGTTGTATAAAATGAAATCAAACAAAATGTATCCTTTTACAAATGATTGAAATACAAAAAAAGAAAAGGAAATGATAAACATTTTGAACATATCATTCCTGTGGGAGGCCGTACTGGCTGCTATTGTTGTCTGCAATTGGCTACCGGCTGCACCGGTGTCTGCGGCGAGTTTTTGTAATTGGCTATCGCCCATGTTCTGCTTCTTTTCTTACGATCTCGTTATTTTTTGAAACTGGCAATGGAAATGTTGCGCACTACATGCATCGTTTTTGGAGCCATTATAATATAGATAACATAATCATACGTAAAAATATCTCAAAAATACGCTGGAAAATGCATCCAGAACGATGGTGGGTGATTATTTTAAATGAATCTGGACTTTTTTTTTTTACTAATTTAAATACATCTTGTAAAGAATTTATTCATAAAAATCTGTTAGAGGACCTAAGAGCCTGTCCAGATGGGGCGTTTTACGCGCGAGTCCACTCGCGCGTTCCTATTTATATTGCGTCAGATATGCAAATAATTGTTTTATTTCAGTAGCTGTTGGCGCATATGGCAAAAGTAATGACTCCAAAATTTTTAAAAACTCTGTTTTGTATAAAAACTTGTCGAATTTTTTTTAGATATTCCAGAACCAAAGTCAATATTGCGCATCTCTACCACGGACTCGCGCGTGGTTCTGGACGCAACAATGCCGCTCGAATATCTCAAGACGCGCGGCGCTCGCGCGTATTACGCGCGAGACGAGAGGCCCGCGCGTAGCGCGCGTCTTAGCGCTTGTTCAGACACAGCGGGAACCGTGCAGTTTCAGAATCGCGTTTCAAAACACGCGATTTGTGTCATCTGTTCACACAGCCGCGGTTAATAAGCGATTTGTGCGCGCGAAAATAAACGCCAGTTTGACAGCTCCGGTGCCGTTCTCCATCTTTGAATATCAGAGATATATTCGATCATTACTTTGTTAACCACGGCCGTGTTCCATGGCAAGACACAAAAATATCATTCTGTCAGTTTATTTTTGGTAAATAAATACCTACTTTCCTAAAATACTCTTTTTTTCCACCATTTCCAAATATCTCCACCAACTCCTGCCAAGCTTGGTTCTTGGCATATTTGAGTAATCCTCACACTGAAGATCCCATATTACAGGTCTTTTCTCCACTTCATCAATAAAAAGTTCAGTGTCAAAGCGATCCTTAACCATAGAAAAGAGAATATAATCCACGCGTGCTCCTGTTGTGACATGGAACCGTACGGTGCTCGCAACGCGACTGACCGCTCTCGTAAGGCTCAATAGTAATAGGATCGTGCGGACGCTGTGCGGGTCTATTTTCTAGCGGTTGGGTTGCGGGCACCGCGGCGGTTGACTAACCGCACGGTTGTGTCTGAACGATCACATACAAACCTAGGTAAATAAGACCCGCACGGATTCCACGCGATTCTGAAAATGCACGGTTCCCGCTGTGTCTGAACAAGCGCTTACGCGCGAGTGAGCAAACGCGTACAGTAGCCGGCAAACATCTTGAAATTCTATGGCGTAGTGGAAGGAAGTTTGCGCATCTACCTTTCCACCAACGAGACCCGAATTTCGTCTTCTGCGCACTCCCCCACCACGCCAAAGAATTTCAAGAAGTTTGCCGGCAACTGTATGTAGCTTCAGTATCTCGAGAACGCGCGAGTGTCTACGCGCGAGTGCACTCGCGCGTAAAACGCCCCATCTGCACAGCCTCTATACAAATAGTTAGACAATTTATCTAGGGACGTCACAGTTTATGATATGTGTATAGTTTACGTCATTGTAGTTTGTATTTTTTCATCTAATTTACACGTGTTAACATGGACCCAGATTACGCCAGCCGATAAATATTTAGCTTCAGGCTGGGACACACCTGGCTACCAGGACATAGCATTGATTCAAATCGACGGTCGTTACGCATTATGGCGTTTGCTTCTATGATCTTTTTTTACAGAAAGCGTCGTGCATCAAAAACAGTTGCTTATTATTCTGCTAGATGGCGCACCAACTAGATGGTGAAGTTGGTAAAATGACAGCGTGGGGAATGGCCGCCGAGAGTGAGGAATGCGTCTCTGATTGCCTTGGCTGGGGTCGCCTTTAATTGGGAAATCCGGCTTTACTGCCAATTTGACTGCGACAGGCGGGATTTGCCCCGCTTACAATGTACGTATAATAATACGTGTACTGACTTATGGCGTTGGTTTCCCCGGAGAGGGGGATAGACAGAAAGGATGATTTAATATTTTTTTGTCTTGTCACACAACTCGCCACATCCATTTATATTCCCATGTTTCCAGCAGGAACATCTTCCTATATTTTACATCTGTATCGTACATGTGCTCATTGCGGACGTCCTCCATTTTTGGTGCCATCAACAGTTGTATAGCTTTCTTCGTGTATCCTTTACACATGTTAAAACACCTTAGTAACCATTTCTTTCAGTGCTAACTTCGTCATTCTTTACTTTATCATGAACGGATATACGTCTGGGCAACCTCATTTTCACTGCACTATTCTGTCTACTTTTTCATTTGGTTTTATCAGTAGATCAAATAAGCACGTCATATTAAACCTGTCCTACGCGTAAAAATCGTATATAATTCACAACTTCTTAGCAAAAATAAATAAATAAAAATCGAATCAAAAACGTATGGCAATACACGGATGGATCAACATAGTTAATTTAAAAATAAGGTACAGATACTCTATCCTTGTTAGTTGTTAGTGATTGTAATTTAACGATATGAGTGACTGCGTCACAGTTAGTTATATTCACTCATGACTATTGCTTAGATCTCAAAGCATTACCTGCATTGTCAATTCTGAACACATGTTATCCCAAACTTTATCAATTCCGTGTGTGTTAAATATCCGTTTATTTAACACATAAATATGTCCAACGACCGTAATAATAATAACCTTAACTCTTTACTGGTTAATGGAATAGAATTAAGAGTAATTAATTACTATAGTAAAAAAGGAATAATGTTTTTGACTGCTCAGTGTATAGTACGTTTCACTATACCTATGTATAAATCTTTTGTTATTTACAGCCGTCCATCTATCAATAGCCCACACGTGAAGTTCGGCAATTTATTCGTGTTTACATGCGAAGATCACAATCATAATGTCTACTCCCCATCAAAACTTGGCTTTGGACACATGCCAAAAATGTTCGGAATGACATCCAGATTGTTTCCATGAATGGCGGATTCAAATTATACATTTTTTTGTGAATAGACAAAGCCGCTCTGAAATATCAGTTACGTCATTAATCCACCATTATTGAGTTTTCGTATCCATTTGGTTTATTCCAAGTAACCAGATTTTATTTTACGATTTAATCAAATCAATTTTTTTTTGTGTGAAGTTACGATTTTTCGGAAAATACCTAATTAAAATTTGATAAATCAATTAGAACCACAAAATTTTGATAAATCATACGCTGGTAAAGTTTACCTATCGAAAAAATGTAGTCATCACCGGGACACGAACCCGGAACCATATGTTACTATCGATTGAGAGTTTTAGGTGGTGACTATATTTTTTCGATAGATATTTTCTGTGTATTTTGTATTGTGTATTGTGTGTTTGTTGTCTGAAGTTGTTTGCATAATTAAAAGATATCTGTTAGTGAATTATATTTAAAGTCTCAATTCTATGCGTCACGTGCGTAGGTATGTTGGTCATAAAAATTAATTACGCGCGATATCGTATCGGTCACGCGGTCAATTAAATCATCAGAGAAACATCTGTTGACTGTTCCAAATCGATTCACACATAAACTAACTAACCATCACGCCGTTTCTCCGCAGGGCTAGGCAGAGAGGATAGAACGCCATATTCTTCTATCTTAGCAAGCCACTTTTGCTTCGGCTGCATTCATACATCTCACGCAAGCTCTAAGGTTGTTGAAGCTTTTAACAGGGCCATCCTCCGATACTTGTAATATCTGATCATGCCAAGCCTTTCGCGGACGCCCTCTATTCCCTTTGCCTTCAACACTAGCCCAATATATTTTCTCAATCATCCATTCCTTGCTCATGCGTTCTACATGACCAAACCATCTCAGCACTCCTTTCTTTATTCTGTCTGCCACACTACAGCCAGCATTACATTCACTTCTAATTTGTTCATTCATCACTCTATCGACCAAAGATTTTTCATGCAAGCGCCTTAGTGACCGCATTTCTACCGCGTTCAGTCTATTTTCATTCCTTTTTTGGCCAATTCCAGGCTTCATTTCCATACATCATAGTTGGCACTAGAACGCCATTATGTAAATAACATGTACGGAATTATATTGACCTTGTATTTTTTTTTCAGTTTACATTTATTAATTCAATAAATCATTTACGCTTTTTTTGATGAGCATTAAAATAACACTACAATAATAATAATCGTTATATTAATTATTCAATGTGCGCCAACTGTCCCATAGCAATTATTTGGATCTATTTTGATTGTTTTGCGTTATCCTAACAATCGTGTCTTGACCATTATTATATGTGGGATTACTAATTTAAAATGTACTGAAGTCTAGATTTTATGTATCTATCCCTTCCTAAATCATGTTTTCTATAAATTTATAGGCTATGTGTCCTATAAAATCTCGAGTTCAGTACATTATAAATAGTAATCCTCGATGACTGCTTTCATTTCTTTTGGATATTGTTGTCTTTGTTTTATTACCCCACGTATAATAATGTTGCATTCTTCGTAAATTTTGACTTGATGATATTTGACGTATCTCGATTTCTCATAGAAAATTTGCGCGTACATAAATAAGTACTCTTTTGTCTATTTTGTTTCGCAATATAATAAAGATTTTGTCATCCTGAGAATAGGGGGGAATTATTAAAATATTTTTAATTATCGTTATTTGAAGCATTCATTTTCTACAGAATCATCAGCCGGAATAACAATCCCAGCAAAGATGTATCTTAATATTTTAAAAATGTCTGATGTTTTTCCTCACTTGTTTTCTGAAAAAAAAACTGTACAGTAAAGCAACGTTTTTGAATATAATGTAATATTTCGACTACGTATACTGTCGAATTTGCAAAAATTCTTTTTCCGTTTTACTCTCTTAAAACATCCAATTTACTTTATATTTTCGGACAAAGGTAAAAAAAAAATCGAATTTTCATGTCAAACAAAGCATTTACTAAAGGAACAGTACACGATTTTTTAACATTATCCGAAAATATAGAGTAAATCGGATCGTTTAAAATAGTAAAACGAAATTAGATTTCTTGCAGATTCAACAGTATACGTTGGGACCGTCGATTTATATCATAAATATACAGTAAAACTTTATTTTAAATGTTTTACTTTAATTACTGCGATGCATTTATTTTTTAATGTATTTTTTAAAATTGTTCAATAAAATTAATGAAATGTTTATGCTAGCTCTGGATTACCATTAAGATAAATTGTAAAAGTCTCACAGAGATGAAGCTATTTATATGAGAGAGAAACGTGTATGGAAGACTTTTACATGATGACTCCCAGGGCTTACAATTTGTATGAGCTGGCTTTTGTAATCACTCTACACAATGCAACGTTCAGCAATTCCATTGTAAGAACATCCACACACATTGTCAAATTTTTGAAAGTTGTAAAGGTATATGTTCCAAATTCAAACCTTCCATATATTTGAAGGGACTATTCTAGAGACATCTGTAGTCCTTCTCGTGAAATAGTGTACGTAGATTTCGCAGCTGGTGATACGTCTATATTTTGAATGTGGATTACCATTGGATCTCACATGGCTATGTCTTCTGTTGCACAAGGTTGGGCCACGGGCCAGGATACTATTTAGTGTAATTTTTGGTTTAACGTAATTTAGACTTGTTAGTATTATATATGTATGCATTCCGCATAATACTTACGATCGCTTAGAACATGAAACGTTTTCCATCGAAGTAATGTGTTTTGGCAGAGGTCTGGTGTGAAGTCGGCAGTCAGCGTTGATGGTTTTCCTTGAACTGCTCATTCGCGCGATGTAAAGCCGCGATCGATTTAGAGACGAGGAATGTCACAAACATTGTCGATTCATGTTGCAGCAAGCTCAATATTTCTCGGAATCATTTCATATAATTTGACTGGAATTTCCGTTCCCAGAAATTTGGCTCTTCACCAGCGGGTCGCCAAGGAAGCTCCGAAGGTGAGCCCATGGCGTCGCGGAAGAAAATGGGATAAAAAAAAATGTGTATAACCTTTTTAGCGTAAAAATCTTTTTTTTTAACCATCTCGATGTAGTTTATAGATTTTATTTGAAATAAAACCTGCCGTTTTAATTTTAATTATATCTTATCCTTCGAGAAATATTATAAAAACTCTTATTCATAAATAGAAAACCATTTGTTTTTTAATTGACAATTCACTTAAACCTAAAACAAAGTATAATAAAATAATAATTTAAAAATTTCAAGACCATGTAATTTGGTGGGGGCGACACTTGCGTGCATCACTTTACTGCGTGTCAGAATTTAAGTATCTAGAGATGCAATTCCTGTGTCATTCCAACAAGATACGATTTTACGGACCGACAGACTGACGACGAAATTATTTCTAATTAAATTTAAAATAAATTAAATTTTAATATGTATTATTATCAGGTTCTGCAGGATAAGTATTATTTTAAATATGACAGCTGTAAATTTGTACACAGCATTAAATTTGCAGGACATTTATTAAATGAAAACCATGTCCCGCTTGGTAACAATGCGCCAACACTTTTATATATAAAAACCAAAGGTTTTAGAGTGAATTATACTTGAGCAACTTGAAACTTCATTGAATAATTTACAGAAAAAAGGGGAATTTTGATAATTAAACGCAACATAGAATTTTATAAACCAGGGAATCTTCAATGATAAGTGCCTAGGAAAAAAGAATCTTAACATAGGGCTTCACCGAAAACATCTAATTATCCATAGGGGAAGGGATAACTTAAACCTTATAAATAAGTCGATTATTCGTGGTATATCCACTGTTTGATAATGGCCTTACAAGCCGAAACAGCTGTCACATTTAAAATAACAGGTTAAGCTGTAGAACTTTATAATAATGTTTATTAAAATTTAATTCATTTTAAATTTCATTTAAAAATAAGGAGTTCTACAAACTAAACACAAAACCATAAATAAAAACGAAATTACCTATTATATTTAGATTAGTATTCGGGTGATAAATGACTAGGTATACCATGGTGAAATTCGTCGTCGGGTTGGATAAAATCCGCGCTCCCTGTATTAGGTACATTTATGCAAGCGTGCCTCCAGATAATTATTAAATTTATCAAATAGAATTTATTGTGCATTTTTCTGGGCTAACATGTTGTGTCTTATTTATATTACGATTTATCATACACCCAATTGGGTGGTAAACTTACGCCGCAATCGTTTTGAGATTTAGAGGCGCAGTGTTGGAGAAATTGTAGTTTTAGTTCAAAAAATTTAGTATTGCCGGCAGTTTACGGGTCTACCAAAGTAGTAAAAATGTTTATAACATAATAATTAGTTTAGTGCGTTTATGAAAGCGATCAGACAGAAAGATCGTATAATAATTTAAGAGGCAAATATTACTCATGTTTAAGTTTGCAAGTTGTTAAATGTGTACTTGCACTTTACGTTTATGAAAAATTAAATTCTAACGAAGTGTGAAGAATAAGTTTAGATGTCGTATTGGATACATAATTACGGTTCCATCACCACATATTGTGACCTTGGAACTACTAGGAATGTTGTTCCAAGGTCACAATATATTGCGATAGAAATTTGACGTTTTCCAAACCAAAAATTTTAAATTTAATATTCAAAGCTTCCAATCTCATTGTCTCAGTTTGATGTAAATATCAGGCAATAAAGTTGTTGCTTCATGTTGTGGTATTTTAACCGGTGACATCGTAACTGTTATTTGTCTCAGTTACCAATCATCGATACAATCAGATAAAAATCCCATATAATTGTACCATAAATAACCGGTTAAAATAAAGGTTTCACTATCACTTGTTCAGAGAGGAGGGTTTGAGGGGCAGTGATCAATGAGCGCAGGCCCACCGCTTACCCAGGATCGTTTTATAAGCAAAAGCTCCCTTGTCGGTCCTGCTCATTCGCCGCCTGGTTGGCATTTTTAATGCTAAAAGCAATCGTGCGACCCGTTGTTGCAAAAAACAAGCGGGCCGAACGGCTGCCATCCAAAATTTGCCCCCATCGTCCCGGCTTTTCATTTCTTTATTAATCGCAGATTACAAAAAGATCGAGAGCAAAGTTCAGTGAAAACGCGCCAGAAACGTTGGTTGTAGATTTGCTCGAGAACAGCGTCCGAGCACTGAATATTAAAATGCATACGCACAAGTATAGGAAATAGACGTAAGTCGGGAGTGTCTTTTAGTTCCGTATAAATTTAGAGGACAATCGCTGTGCGCTACGTGCAGAGTGCAGAGTACTGCGGGAGGGCGGAGCGGAGCCGCCTTGACCGCGCCCGCCGCGCACCGCCCGCCGCGTGGAGGCCGCGGTTCATCTTTTGTGCGCGCTTCCAGATTTACAGAGCTGGTCCACAATACCTTACAGGTAGATTCAAATTATGAGTCGAAAACGTTCCAGTAGTGTACCAGTTTCTATGGTTCTACATCACAAGTTACATTGAATATTGAAAATTCATTCGCTTTAATACAACTATCAAAACTTTCAAATTTCTGCGAGGTCGTTATCATTTTATTTGACCTGTGTTATAGCTAATGAATTTTTATTTTACTTAATTTTTATGTTACTTTAATGATAGCCTAGCGTTTTACAGAATGTAAGACAGAAACATTGAAAAAATGCAAATTCTGAACTATTAGGACATTGCTGTTTGAACATTTTCGACTCGTAATGTATGTTGTAATATACCTGTAAACTATTGTGGACTAGTTTCGTTACCCTGTATTTTAATGACAAAGATTCGTTTAAATTGCTTATTTTAAGATAATTATAATTCGGGAATCCCGGTACTATTTGCGATAATTATAGTTTTTACAAACATTAGTGTAGTTGTTATCAGTATGAAATATAAAATTCTAATTCTTTATAACGTTTCCAGAATGTATTAAAATCATTTAAACAAAATATTGCACTCATTAAAAATCAAAATTGCGAGTCATATTACATTTTCTAAAGGCGAAAATATTAATGAAAACGAGTTTGCCATTTTTCCTCAAACAGTTGTAATAATGCCGAGGACAACAAAATACTCGGAATGAAATGACAGCCCGCTAACTCATATCACTTTTATAAAAATAGCTGAGCTCGGATAAAACAGATTCCGTGCAACTTTTAGCGGTGTGTATTAAACTTATTTTTAAACCGTACATTCATTAAAAGCGAACATACTATTTTTTTTGGAAAATATCCCAGCGCCATTTTGGCAGCTTCAGAAGCTGAATCAAGCTCTTTTTATTTATTAAAATAAATTGTCATTAAAAATAATCACAAGGTATGTAAAATTAATTCCAAGATTTATGATTTAGTTTGGTTTAAATTGACCACTCGTTCGCTTTCCATACAAATTTTAATTGCCGACCCTTAACATTAACATTTTTAAAAGAATTTTAGAATTATCGCAAAACATGTTACATATTATGTGTAGTAAGTATTTCACAAATGCTTAAATGTTTTCTTGTCTTAATTTTTTTTTATTTTTAAATATTGCAAATTCATAATATTACAATCACGTGAAAAGTAAATGAACGTATTCTATAAAGCTATGTATGTTAAATGTTTAAAAAATTTATGACCGTGTGTATGTTTGTTAATTTATTTTTATTTAGAATATTTTTTTAAATGTGCTACAAAACTCCAATCAATTTACAGATTTAAAAATAACATGGCGCATTGAAATTTCATGTGTTTTTTTTATCAAGTTTCGTAGTAACGAGAGGCACAATTTAATTTTCCGGCATCATTTAGTGAGTAATTTATATATTTCATTTATAAAAGTGAAATTTATTAAGTTAACAACCTCAATTAATTTTTTTTTAAATCTTTCGCCGCCATGCTTTTTTAATGAGTGATTTATTATAGTCTAAAGTAGATCTTCGAAAAATAAATAAATGTTTTAATGAAGTATTTTTTTAATAATGTTTACTGGATAATCGTTCGTGTTACATAATGACCGCTGCGCCTGTCAGCTGTACGCATAAAGTTTATACACATCTGAAACACAATAAAAGTGTAGGCAGGATTGCGAGACAGAAATACTTTATATTTTTAGATTTTTATCAGGCTGCAGCGAAACATCTTGGCAAAGGAAACTGGTTAATTCCGTTGGTCTGTTTATCAAAAGTCTTAAAATGTGACAGAGAGTCAACACGTCATGTGGTATCCTTACGTATGTATTTACTCTGCTGTGATGTGAGAATTGAAATATATTGTTTTTATTTTTTCCAAAATAGCATTGTTTTTAAAATTATTTTTGTATCATCCATAAATCTTCATTCAAAATATTGTTGTAAATTGCATAAAGCAATAAAATAGGAACCTATGTAGAGCTTTGTAAGAAATCATTAGAATTAACACATATCAATAATCGAATAAGTATCTACTCGTAAATGTGTGTAAAATAGGTATTCTATATTGAAAGATGATTTAATTGACTGTATTTCTTTTCTCGTTGTAAGCTCCAAACTTAATATGTTACGCAAAAAAATATCCGTGAGTACAGAAAAGCAGCGAAGGTTCGGTGACCCCGATGTAGCCGGAAACTGCACGCGTTGGGTTACCTTGTTAGCTCGGTGCGGCCTTGACATCGCAGTCGGATTGTCGCGAATTGTAGCGAGCATCCCGTGTTTGACAAAGATGGAGAGTTGCGTAGTTATTTTACTGAAAGCAAATTACACAACACAAAAAATATAAAAGACACATTTCATCATACCAAAATAATGTGAATTCAAAGTTCGAATCAAAAGAATTTTGACACTTCCGGTGCCCCGGGCCAAGCAATTTCTGATTTCACATTTTTGATTCGGCTGGACCGCGTTAATGTCAAACTTGTGTCCCTGTCCATATCGAAGTACATCAGAATCTCGTTTAACCACGCCCCGATTATTTGAGCTTCGGAATTATTTGAACCGAATGTACTATTCAAAAGCTTGTTTAATTTTCTGAAGTGCGCGTGTGACTGATGCGATCCCCCTATTAGTATTCTGTGATGAAAAAAGGATGAAAGTGATGACGGTGATGAGAACTGCATGGAAGATCAACACAAGATTTCTCACACGGACGGTTTTAGTGCTATCTTGTATACGAGTGTGGATTAAAAGTTTCAACCAGTTTGGTTGCGTTAACTTTATTTATATGAAGATAATGTAAAATCCTTCGGCGAATACTTTAGATTTAGATGCACCACACCTTTATGCAATTTCCTTTGACTTCAGCCGTCTGTCACTCAAAACTTTCCACAATAGCAATTGCAATTGTTTCTGGTGTCATTACTTGCGCTACGTGGCTCGTCTTCGTATGATTATCTTCTCGTGCCAGGAGGGAAATAAACGCACATCAAAAGACATTTGATAGCACGATAACTTAATTTTCAATACATGTTTTAAAATGTCACTCGACATGTTATGTTAATCGGTGGGCGTCATACAAATATCCGATTGAAGTGCATAGAATCCAACGTTTTACTTGTGTTGCAAAGAAGCAAGGTACAAAACACATAGTAAATTTGTATGATTTAAATTCTTTAAACACTATCAGACCGGAAGTTTTTGGTCCTCGTAATCGTACAATTGGAAGACCCCTCTACACTCGTTGAGAAATATCGCGGCAGAGAGGTAAGGAACAAGCGAGTGGCTGTCCGACCCGAGTTATTTGAAGTAGGCTCGATTCGTATAATTCTATTGTATTTGCATACAATTTTTCGCCGGAATAAATCACTGAGAATTCCTATAATAATACGTGCATGTTGCCGGACGTTTTACCCGGCATTCAAACAAATAGATACTTATAATGCGCCGTGAATCGTCATCGCGTGGCACGCAAGGTAAGAAATATCGTGATCCCTGTCGGGGGCTCTAAAGGCCCTGCACACTCAACATTATTGATCTATAATATTGGAGGCATTTTATTGATCAATAATACTGGCAGGGCTAATATGGATATTTATCCTCACACGATCAATATTGCAAATTAAGTTGAAATGTAAATTAAAAATCCAAAGAAAACTTTACGAAGAAAATGTATACCAATGAACATTTGCAATTTTGTTAATCATTTTAAAATATATCTGACACATGGCGTATTCATTGCCATGCCTGGGTTATCATTTATCGGTGAATTTAATATATAACTATCCAAACACCCGTGAAAAATAGCGGGACATAATAATTGCAGGATACTGAAGCTGAACATTTTTTTAAATTGATTTTATTCGCTTAAACCTAAAACTAAATATATTAATATAAAAATGTCAAGATCTTGTAGTTTGGTTTGCAACCCTTGCGTGTTGTCTGAGCCGCCCGCTGATTTCGTGTCAAACTTTAATTATCTATTGTTTTAATTCCAGCAAATTACGTACATTGCGGACCGACAGATAACAAAATTATTATATTTATATTATTAGAAGTGCATTTCCAGGCCAGGCAGGCAATAAAAACTTGCCTGGTAGGCCTAGCAGGAACGTGATACATTTTTGATGAATTTACTTCAGGACAATAAGTAAGGCATTAAAATTTGTAAAAAGATAAATGAAGTCAGACAATATAGTTCAGATCTACAACAGATATAGGTATGCAGCTTAATGCCACTACATATATTAAATATTTGGTAGTTTGAAGTTGAGTTTTCGGCATTATTTTATGTACACGACCAGGTGACAAGATTTTTCCATTTACGTCCACTGCGACAAGGGGTATTCTTCTCTCCGCGTCTTGTGTGCTGTGTACGATGAGCTAACAAAGCAGCGGTGTATTGTGAAAACTAGACTGGGTTCAGCAAACAAAAGGATGACCGTTTTTGTAGATAATTGCTATTGGTGTAAACAAGTTACTGATACGGTGTGGAGTATCAGATGTTGTGTTCTATTCATTTATCGCTTGTACCAACATTGATATTGGCTCGCATACTGATAAATAACTTATTTGTAAGGGCCTCTTACAATAATTAATACCGAATATCACCGGACGATTGTCTCTTTTTTATGTATTGTTAACGGACAAGCTGTTTTTTACTCCTTTTATATTACTTGTGGCATCTGCTTGCATGACGAAAAAACTTTGGATCGATTTTAAACCCTTTTCCCGTGATCCAATTAAGCTGAAACTTTGCAAGCAGACTCGTGGCGACGATCAAGAAGATCTATCAAATTTTCTTTAAAATAATAATACATTTTTGGATTTTTCAAATTTTTAATGATTTTTTTCATACAACTTACTAAGTTGTATGAAAATATTTCAACGCGTCTGGTAGTCACGGAACCTGATTATAGTATAATTTTGGATTTTTGGAAATTTTTTATTACTCCCTTTCGTAGCGTTGCTTGACCGAAGCCCAACGCGTAGGTTAAGCGCCAAACCAGTTTCCACTAGTAAATGAGAAAGGGAGTATAATAAAAAACTTGATTTTTATGGGTTACTTTTTTATGTAATATATTTGAATATTATTTGAAAAAATAGTGAACTTTGTAGGAAGCTTAATTTAATTAATAATCTATTTAATAAAGAGCTTAATATATCATTTTATCCGTCGGTAGTGCAGAGGTCAGCTTCTCCGCCTATCACGCGAAAGACTTGGCTTCGATTCTCCGCCGGGGAGATTTTTACTCTATTTCTTATTTTTTCCCCATATTTAATTACGACCTGCTACGCAGTGAGTAGGTACCTAATAAATATTCTCTTACACTTTAGTAATTTATGGTAGTTTGCTTACTATAATCATGTAAAAGATATTCACTGTCTCTTTATCTAGAACAACATTTCTTTGCGGGGATGGTATTATACAGGGTGTCTCGTAGCTAGTAGCAAAACTTCGGAGGCAGTCTTCCTCATTCGATTTTGAATTGAAAATATTTTTACACTTGGGTGAAATGTCGACGGTTAAAGAGATAAGTAACATAAAAGTTTGCATTTTTTTAAATTCTGTCTATTTTCTGTAACACGTAGTTATATGTTAAATAAAACGAATATTTTATATGAACTGTATATTTCAGTGAGAGGCAAATCTCGACGTTTCGCTGAAGTCTTGTCCAGCGTCATCAGGAGAGCGTTCTATCACCGCGGGGGTGGAGGCCGAACTGATTATTTCTTCCGAGGTCGTAAATTATATGCGCTTTGTTGTGGAGTGTTCATTTCTTCTACGATAGAAGTCGCCAGTGTGCAATATGTACTAATTACATCTTCGGGCTTTTCTGCGACGTCTCTTAAAGGTGGAATTAAAGTCGTGAGAACAGGGCGCCAAATACTTGATAGTTTGAAACTAGGGAATGCAATCCCGAGCCGGAATTGCCCTATCGGGATCCCAAATACTTTTGTGTTTTTTGTTTTAGAGCTGAATAGCAATTAACGACAATGCCTTGCATTTGTATATCCGCAATTTTAATAAAATGTTCATTATTTATCATTGCATTAAAGTTTTTGTAGGCTTTTTTCCAAACATCAATTAGTCAATGTAGAAGAGTAAAAACTACTAACTAGTATCTAGTGGTTTTTATTACTATGTTAGGTTGATAAAATGCAGCAAATATTATTCAAAGCTATTTTCAATATTTGAATGTTACATGAACATAAGTTTTAAGTACAAACTTACTAAAAGCTCTATAGACATATACAATTAAAAACATAAAAACTGCCGATCAATTCCGATAATCTCGTCCGATTTTTCGGTTCGGGATTGATCTCGTAAAATGCCTCGAGATCTCGCGGGATCGGGATTGCATTCCCTATTTGTAACTGTCGTCTCTATTGAAATTAGGACGTTTGTATATTTCAATGGACTCCCTCACTAATCTAGGTATATGGCGCGGTTCTGTTGATAAGATTTTTGTCTCGTCAAATGTGATGAAATGACTGAGATTGCATTTGGATAAATGTTCGCAGATTACCGATTTATTAAAGTTATTATTTTTAATTGCCTCAATGTGTTCCCTCAAACGTGTAGTGATATTGCGTTTGGTTTGTCCTATGTAGAATGCTCCACAATCGCATGTATACACCTGGAGACTCAAAAGATGTGCTGTCCTTTACACTACCTAACATACGTGAGATGGAGCTATGGGGGCTGAAAATTGTTTTTATGTTTAATTTCAGCAACAGCCGGCTAGTTATGTCAGTAAGACCTCTGATGTAAGGTAAGTGTGCTTTGTTCCTTGGGACATCACATTACTGGATCTTTTTTATTATCTTTTAGCCATGAGTGTGTCTTGTACTATTTTCTTTTACGAAACAATATTTTCTTTGTTGCGAATTCTGTTCGCCCGTTTTACTAAAGATGTGGGGACCGACCTCAATGGCGCTGGGTGGTGGTGCGAGATTTTATGTAAATACCTATTAGTGTGTGTCGGTTTTCTGTGTACATTGTGTCCTAAACTACCATTTAACACATACATATGTACAACGACCGTAATATTAACCTTACCTCTTTAAAAACGTCGTAGTATCAAAAAAGTAACTTATTTTGATTTTTGAAAATTAATTTGCTTTGATACAAGTCAAATAAAATTATTAAGCCATGCAGAAATGTGAAAAAAAAATTGTTAGGCTTTTGTCATTTTATTGGACATGTATTGAGGGGAATAATTTTTTTTTGTGTATCATATAAATTACTGCAGTGATAGCCCAATGTTTTACAGAAAGTAAATGCAAACATTGATGTCGGTTATCCCTTTAACCGTTGACATTTCACCCAAAGTGTAAATGATATTAAAGTAAACGAGGAAGATCCGTGAAGTTTTTGCTACTAGCTGCGAGGCACGGTTTACGACTTATTATTTATAATTTTACGCTAAATTAATAGGTTGCCTCTTAAAAAATATTTATCTTCGTTCTTAAAATGCGAAATATATATTTATTGGATTTTTTAAATGAGGTGACCCCACATTCCACACGTTCTTATTTTTTTTATCTGCACCCAGGTAGAGATATTAGATTAAGCAGTATTATGCAACGTAAAACACATTACAGTTTTCCAATAAAGATGCTCTTAACGCCATCTTCTGGTGAAAATCTGAATCGCGCAAAGTCAGCCTCGCGGTGCTCAGCGGTTGAATGGTGCTTCGGGCCGCGTCCGCTTCGTATCTCCTCGGCCCATGTGCTGCCCTGATAAGGACTGCGAGCCTAGTGACAGATAGCGACCGGATAGTTAGCTGACTGTTCTCCACAGTCGGTAATTTTACAGATAAGCCATGTCGGAAAATCAAACTATTTTTATATCGGAAAAATATTAAATTTGTTATTGTTTGTGCGGATGTCTCTTGTGAATGATTCATCGAAACATGACTAACTCGAATTGATTATGTTGATATTCTTATTACTCTTCCGCCCAGGAGACTTGTGCCACTTTCTTTTACGTATAAAATCCATCTAAATCTTTCGCCTAGTGCTGGAAGAGATTTTAACTAGTGATTCAACGAATACTACTTTCACAAATACGAATAGGAATATCAAGCCTACAATTCGGCGAATACGAATAATTCAACAAGGTAATAAATAATACACCACCGTTCTTTTTTAACTAAGAGATTTAATAATTAAAATTTACCACCCGCAAATTTTTGTTCAAAAGCACAACATTTCTTTTATCCGTTTGTACATTGCCAGCGGTCGAAAATAAATATCCCTTTTTTCACGTGTCGTGTTATTAGATTTTATTTTAAATTATTATTTTATAAGAGTTGACAGTTTTACACACAACGGAAATAAAATAAAACGAACAATACGTATTACAAAACAAAAACTACATGAAATGAGCACCTATTAATAACCAAACGAAACTATATGAAAGAACTCATGTTATGCTGTGAAACAAGTAACAATTGACAACTTGAGGGGAATCCCCGATAATAGAGTGCGTAGATGTGTTCGGATACGCGGTGCACAGCCAAACCGTAATTTGCTTTGCGTTCAGTTATAAATAGTTTGTTTTTAATATTCGTGATGATATTCGACGAATACTAATATTCGTATTCATATTCGTTGCATCATTAATTTTAACATATAATTCGATTATTTAGCCGGTTCAAAATTGGTGTGCCGGAATAAAATGATGTGGCGTTCTATCCTCTTTGCCTACCCCTGCGGAAAATGGCGTAATATTTAGTCAGTTTTAGAGGCACCGTGTACATATCCCCTGTTTGCGTATTTCACCTGCTATGCGAGCGCTCTACCATTTTGCTATTCCCTTTAATATTTTAAATTAATGTTACTATTCTTTAAGTATACTAAATTGATTTATTTATTTTATTTTTTATACATTTTTGACTCCATATTTCGATACTGCTGCTGCTGAAATTTGTAACAAACTAGTACGTATTAATCTTTATTTAAATAGAGATATACACACGGAATACGTGCCATATCAAATACGCACTATTTTCAAACTAAGTGCCTGTGGTATGAAAATAGTTGCTAATTTGCTAGCGTCCTGGAAGGGTCGAACTACCGACCACCAGGTCACTAGGTGAGCGTCATGACCTCCACGCCAACAGGCTACAATTAAGAGCTTATTTACTTTAATTATTTTATACTTCTATTTGCATTTGGAATCGCTCTAAGCTTAGCTAATTCCACCGTAACGCAACCTCTGACACAACATTTACATACTGCATTTTGATCATGACAATATGGAAGATTTTACGAGCCTGTCATCAAAACAATCGACAAATCCAAGCACGTTCCATAGTCATAATTACTTCATTCGATTATTATTCATTATATGTATAGTTCTGTTTCTTATTGCAACGTGTGCATCTGTCTTCTTAGCCCGTAATTCATTAATAATTACTCATGGTATGATCTAGAACATTAAGAATGGCATCACCTGTGGGGTGTCAACACAGTATTAAGTAAGTATAAACATCATAAGTATCAAGTATTTTAAGTAAGGAGTATCACCTCGACATTTTCAAAAAATCTTTTTCTTTTCCCGACAACTTGAAGTTCTAATAATAATTAGAATATCGCTCGTTAAAACATCTAAAGAATTAGATGAGTTATAGCAATTTGAAGTTCGTGTGGTAGGTGAGATGATATTTCAAAAAGTGTGACGCCGATTTTGTTCAAGTTTTGCACACATCTTATAATATTATCTACAATGTAGCTTACGATTTTTTTGTTGATAAAAAGCGCCCTTTGAGGGCATTATCAATCTAACAATTTGATTAAACAACTTGTTACTACATCAATGATTATCAATTACTACATCAATCTTCTTCTTCTTTTGGTGTCATGTCAGGTCCCCCCAACGTTGACTATCACCCGAGAGAAAGCATCCCTGTCCTGGGCAGCACGAAACAGCTCTCCAACACTTCTTATGCCCGTCCAGTCGCGTATATTGCGGAGCCAGGAAATTTGTCTCCTTCCAACACCTCTACGACCCTCTATCTTGCCCATAAGAATCAGGTGGAGCAATTCATATTTTTCTCCTCTGAGCACATGACCCAAATACGATACCTTTCGGATTTTGATATTTGTCAGCAACTCTCTATTCACTCTAGCTCTTTGAAGAACTCTTGTATTGCTGACCATATCCGTCCAGGGTATCCGGAGCATTCTCCGATGTATCCACATTTCGAACGCCTCCAGCCGGTTCATGCTACTCACTTTGAGGGTCCACGATTCCACTCCGTACAGCAGGACTGACCATATATAACATTTTACATCAATGATACAATAAAATATATTCGTTCAATTTGGGTGCATGTAATGAAGAGATAAAACATTATTCAATTCGAATTTTGAGGTTTTGTATTCGTTTTACACAATTCTAGACAATTTTCATCACAAGGTGTCTTATTATAATATAACGTAAAATTCAGGCTGATTAAACGGTACTGCGCTGGTAATAATACCTTTATCTAGTTTAATAAGTGTCAAAATTTAAATAAACAACTTGTATTGTTTGCGTATTGTGAGTTTTTAACTTCGATTTTTATAGGAAAAAAATAATTTATTTTCAAGCTGCTCTCAATTGCAAAAAAAAATTTCTATACGCTCCATAATATAGCCAAAACATCATCGAATAAAAAAATAATTAACTTTTTCATTTTACTCCAACCTTGACGACTTGTTTATCTCCACCAAGCTGCGCGCGTTACGGAGAAAAGGATCTTTGCGGGACAGCACATAACTCCGCCATATTGAAATATAAAAATAATTTGTAAATGAAAAATATATGCAGTAAATAATGATAATCGAATGTTATACGTGCAATAATTGTATTTGTATTTAAAAAAATGTATTTCGATGCCTCAGGGTGGTGTGACCCGCTTTGAGTCGGGCTCAGCGTTTCTTCCTCATTTTATTGTTTATTTGTTCAGCGTAGGATACTTTTCTGCATTGAATGTGTTTGTTCAGCGGGTACCCCAATAAAATTTGTCAAGCGGGAGAGCGCGCCGCAAGTCTAATTTTTGATGTAAGTACGCATCTTATTGTTTATTCTCTTATTTTATAGGCCCAATATTATATTTTTAACCTGTGTCTATAACTTCGTGCAATTATGTGTATTTTTTTTACCATTTTAATAATTTAGATTATGTGTATATTGTGTATACATAAATATGTTGTATTTTAGATTGTGTGTATATTGTGTATACACAAAACAAAAGTGTATACACAAATAAATTGTGTGTAAATTTTGCATCAATGTTATCGCGCAACAAATGAACGCTCTGATTTAAAGTATGTACCTACCTATGTGCGGCAAAAGCGAAGTATTTTTTCCAACAATTGAAATTAGCAGGAGATTTCGACTACGATTCGAAAAACTTCAAAGCAGCTGCGGAGTTTAAAATTCACTTCCAAGAATTTTGATTTAGTGTTTTAGTTATTTTTCTATTTTATACAATATTGTATTTTCACTTGAAGAAGTGCTTGTAATTATTTTCAGTTTTTTGCGGAGATTATCCGTTTTCTCTAATCCGCTTCATGTTTTTTTCTACCGCCCAGAATAATCGAGTCTATTGTGTATAGCGGGGTTTTTGGCGTTTAGAGCAAAATTGTTTTTCGGCATCGATATAATCTTAATGCTACATTTGTGGTTTATTTTTCATTTTATTTATTAGATCGCAGTCTTTATTTTACAATTCCGATTATGTCCTAAATTAATATGGGCTGGAAGTCTGCCAATACCCACAATAGATTAAATCTTGACCTACCTACTCAAAATAAGTTCTTGGATTTTGATGCCAGCTGATTCCAATAAATGTATTTTTTCCAATATTCGCGGTCTCGTGCTTTGGCTCTGAATTTATTTTCTTGATAAGCATTTTTCATATACTCCCTTGGAAATTGCCCTAGCATGCGAGTCTATGTCTAGACTTCTGGGTGTAGCTGCCCATCATTACCGTCGCCACACACCCAGTACCTACCTGTGGCGCTGGGCCAGGAAAGTGAGTACGATCAGATCTCGTGGTGACATTCACTTTTGCGAATGTTTACAAAAATTTTAGCATAATTATTATTTGATTTCTGAGGATAACCTTGGTCTTTAAATGAATCTTCGCATCTAACAAGTTTAATAAAAACGTTTCAAATTCAGTAATATTCAGATTACAATGATAATTGTTCCGATATTACAGTGATATTATATTGAAGAGAAATTCACAATAATCTATAAATATAAATTAAAATATTCAAATCTGCTTCTAGAATTTATTGGTGCAGTTTTTCTACAGGAATCTTCACTAACACGTAGTTTCATGAAATTCCGCTGATGCAGTGTTGGAGTCACTTGGCGTCTTTTTGTTTTTTGGCTGCACAATTTGATGTGTACGTATTATTTGTCCGCGTTAATTGGTTGAGTATGTATAATATAATAAAGCCCCACTGGTAGACCACTTTCCATTGTTTGATAATAAGTTATACAGGTATTGAACATTGCAAAATAGGATTTATCGCTGCCTCGGCCTGATTGCTATTACCAACGAAACTTATAAATGTTTAATTTGAAGCATATTTTGGTTTACTTTATTTTTTTTCACTTGGGACACCCTTTTTTCTGTTTTTTTATTTTCAGTTGCCTGCAGGGCCTAACAATAAGTAATCGGCGTTGATTTCTGATAGTTTTTAAGAAACGTTCAAATTCGAATAATTAGCCCTAAAATAATAGTTAATATAATTTATACAATTTAATTTGTATTTAACCACATGAGGTTCTTGGTTCAAAACCTCTCTAACATACTCCTCGATCATTTGCTAGAATGCGGTATCTGTACGATTAGTTACAATTTCTTTCATTTCATTTCTCGACCGTTTTAATTTCTTTAAATAGCTGAAAATAGTGACAACTTGAGGTAGGTATGCACTAGTGTTTTATTTTAAAACAATGTGCTCGGTCAATGAATGATGTGTCTGGCCGGTCGCGCCTCCCCGTGCGTGCTGCTAATGCCCCGATCGATATGATTTCCCACCCTCGGGTTTTTCCACCCCCAGACTTGGCGGAACAAAGCCTAAGTACGCTCCAATCATAGACTGCCGAGTTCAAATTGTTTAATTTTGTCGTAGCACTTCCGGCGGCCCCCGACCCGCGTATGTAGGTACACGTAATCCGTGGCGCCGCTTTCCCGGGGCACTCGATTATCGATGATATCTTCGGTGGTTGAACTTTTCGGGTGTAATGCTTATCATAAATTAATTAAACGCGATGTTTCCTAATAAAAATGAGACTCGACATTTTACACGATATATGGTACTCTATTGTTTGTAATTATTATCAAAATACACAACTCTCAATGCAACAGTGTCCATCACTAACGGTGTCATCTGGCGCAATTAATTTTGAGGTATATAATATAATTAGGGTAATATTTATCATAAATAAATAATTAAAAGTGATGTTTCGTAATTCATAAAATGAGATTCGATATTTTGTGCGGAATATGGTACTTTATTGTTTTTAATTATTATTATCATTATCAAAATACACAATAATCAATGCAACAATGTCCGCCACTAACGCTATCATATGGCGCAAATTATTTTGAGATATGATATAATTAGGTATAAAAAGAAAAAAAATGCGTAATTCTGTATGTGTTAATGTCCATCACTGACGTTACCAGATGGCGCAAATTTATGTATATGTTCGTCTATATGAATTTATTTAAATCGAATAGTTGCTAAAAATACGAAAATACTATTTTTCACAATACATTTCCTAGTGTGGGTGTGTGTAATCGGGAGAGATTTGCTTCGAGACTTTGTCGCCAGTCTCCGAGACCAGAGATCAAAATCTCCGTGTTAAATTACGATAATGTATATTTTAACTAGTATATGTATGCATAATTATGATTTAATGTATGCATTATCTAAAGTTAATGTATACATTATCAGAATTCACACTGTGTCTATAACATGTGTGCCATAATATTTGCTATCTTTATCCTTAATCGGGTTGTTTAATTTAACCTAGAAGAAGCCTTGGTTTGTTGTAAAATGACGTATTTAATCTAGAGCATGTACGTACACGATAAGAATAATTAATTCTATTTGAGGTAGTCAACTTTTCTGTTTCTATGGAACGTGGCCCCATTCTTCACCGACAATCGTACATTTATCTTCTACATATTACAAATCAAAAGTGCATACGCATTAGTAATGGAATGATGAATGTTATTGTTGTCGGATTTTGATTTTTATACCGTATTACTCTTAAGGTAGGTATGTGTCTACGGATAAAATTTCGTTCTCGATACTGGCGTAATCTACATTAACATAAGAAATTATGCTCAGCGTGTTGAGGCATTCTCTGTGTTATATTTTATACAGATTGACCAAGTAAAGCATATTGAAAATTCGGTATTTTTTCTACGACTGTAGGTACAGTTTCTGCTTTACCTACATTCACTTCAATTAAAGAAAACAATGTGTTATTTATTTAACGTCATTAAAATGTATATTTATAATAAAGATTGTTAATAAGTTTACTCAATTTTTATAGACAAAAACTTATCAAAACTTTGTGTACTATATATTTTTTGTTCGCAGAATAAAACCGACTTTTACCGACAAACCCATGAGACGAGAGATAATAGTCTCATACTTGCCTTTAGGGATGGAGTCGTGTAGTTTCCGTTGTTGAACCGAAATCGACATTGTCGTTTTGCGACACAGCGTAAGGCGAGACGTTAGTCTCTTATGTATTCCCATAGTAGAATACGAGTAACATAAAATATCTAAATTACCTACCTTCCATGATACAAAATATCCTCGTCCAAATGTACTTACATAAGTATTGGATAAATTAATGCCCCTAGGGAAATTATACTACCGCCCCAGTAGAACATGATCATGTTTAAAGAATCATATTTTCAAATGTAACCTCGCTGACAGCGAATCTCAGTACAAATAAATGTAAGGTCGAGATTACTTTACTTTCGATTTCATGTTATTATAATTATTATTGAATCCTAAAGTAAATCCTGGATTTTCAACAGATGATTTTGATGACTAGAAAATGCTTGTTTTTTTTACTAATTTTACACATTACATTTATTTAAAAAAATCTAATACGATTTATATAGACCATTTATATTTAAGTAAGTATGGTGTAATGAATCTTTGACCAAAAGATAACGCAAATACTAAAGCCAGGTTGACAAATATTAATTTGAATGCGAAGCCATTTTATTTTTATTAACAATCTATAACGTTGGTATTCCGAAATTATTTGAAAATGTTAATCCCGAAAATTTCGGCATTTTAAATACTAATCCCGAGATCGGGCTTCCTAATTATAATGTGTGTAGACCATTTGAACTTTGCGCCGCATTTCATTGTTCTGTTTGTTGTTTTGGAAATATAAATCACTTTATACAACTAATAAATTTTAATTAATCGAGCATCTGTTCCAATTTGGTTACAGTATCTAAATATATTTTTAATGAAAAGCCGCAATTCGACGCGAAAATCAATAAATGAAATAAATAGTCGTTGGTCATCTTTTTCCAGAGGATAGAATATATTATCAATTTAAATAATTTCCTTTTTTGATGTTTATAGCGTTAACTTCGTGGTTGGACATAATTATTAATTTTAATTGATTAAACAACATTGTATTAACCACATAACTAGTAACTCTACGTCTACCGGTTTCGATACCACTGTATCTTCCATCAGGGCGGACGCAAACTAACTATCCATTACTTATTCTAGCAAAAAATCAATTTTTGAACGGGGTGAAGTTGGTGGGGGTAACTGAGAAGTGGACGCCGAAATGGGAAATATGCCAAGTAACGGGCCATTCATAAAATTTGTCTGGTTATTAATTATATTAGCTTTAACGTTCAGACATTTTTTGATTTCTAGTATTTCTAAGTTATAAAACTATTAATAAACAATTTTAACAATAACTTTTTTGAATTCGCGATCCGACTTTTGGAAACAGGCTCACTCAAACTTGTATGTGAAGATATATGTAAAAGCGGTGTGCCAAGATAGAAGAATATGGTGTTCTATTCTCTCTGCCTACCCCTGTGGGAACGGCGCGATGGTTGGTTAGTTAGTTCAAAAGGCAAATTCCTTTACAAAAATGTCGTAAATTTTTACTTTTTAAAAATGTGTCAATTATTTTCATTGGAACGCACGCCGTCTCTCGCCCACAGGTTTATCCTTGTAGTATATTATTTGTCATTCATTATTTCTATGAATTCATCTTGACACAAGCGGGTGATGCTCATTTATGTTTTTCGCGGTACTTTATACTATACAGAACGTAATACAACAACTTGGTCAATATTTATAGCTAGCTAATTGGCAGCGGCGTCTTCTCGTACGCGGGTACGTAATTTCGCTCACATTTTCAATCGTGCGATTCAGTAGGTTGATTTCTCGTCCTTGTTCGAGGATGGTCATACCGGAGTCCGTATTATAAATAGTGTGTGACGGATGTCGACAACTCGGGACCTGTGGGTACGCGCCTCTAGCGATGCGCAGGCGCACTCCAGAATGCGGTACGTGGGCGGGATACGTTTAGCGTGTAAAAAAAACAATTGAATGAAATGGGGCCGCCAGCCACCACCGGCTGCCTCCGCCGCCGGCCTGATATGCGACTTTATCGCCTTTTGACGATTTAATAGCGGGAATTGTCTTGTTTTTGCGTCTAGACTCGACCGTAAAACGTACTGAATTCATTTTGTATACAGGAGATTATCTTTCGTAGGAAGTGGTTTATCGTGTCCATCTATCGCAGTATGGTAATATATTCCAAACTTTACTCTGTATCGTATACATTTTTGTATTATTTACGCTCAGTAGTATTTGTGGGTTTTCGGCGCACTTCGGTGGGTGACCGATACTATCCGCGTAGCGTTAATCGGGAGGCGGCTTAGCACCTAAGAATCAAATTTAAAAAAAATAAAAAGAAAAACTAACCCATAAAAATCAAGTTTTTATTATACTCCCTTTCTCATTGAATCAGGTTTCGTGCCTATACACGCGTCGGGCTTTGTTTACTAAATTACTCATTTGTATTTATTCCAATTTGAAAAAAACATTAAAATTTGGAAAAATCTAAAATTATACTATATTTATTAAAAAAAAATTAAACGAAAATTTGTTAGATCATTTTTATCGTCGCCACGAGTCTGCTTGCAAAATTTCAGCTCGTTTGGATCACGGGAAAAGGGTTAAAAATCGATATAAACTTTTTTCGTCAGACAAGCAAGCAGACGCTACCGAGTTAAAAGAAAGGGAATAATAAGATGCTTTAGAAAATAAAACTGGGGAAATGGCGAACATGTCAAAACGAAAATGTTTCTAAATTATTATTCGCAGTATAAGTATAGGTAAATATGATTAGCCTGCGCCTACAATTGTTCGTATTTAGATATGTAGAACTCTTTATGTTATTGATTTTTCATCCATGGGCGCAGAAGATATTAAGGAGGTTGTACTACTCCGAGGTTTTCATTTTTTTTATTATATCTTATAGCTTGAAGATCATCATAGAATAATAATTTGAGTCATCCCTCATTCAAAATTAATATATTTATAAAAGAATTTCATTTTCTTTGGCCCTTTTCAAACCGGTGAAGAAAATATTTCAAAAACTGTTAGCCGATTTTGTTAAACTTTTGCACACATCTTACTAATATACCAATAACATTATCTGTGAAGCGGTTTCCGAATTTTAAAAATAAAATGCGCCGTTTGTTTATCATGAATTTTTAACTTAGATTTTTTTAGAACATAATGTAAATTATTTTCTGACTGATTTTTTTCGCACAATTTTTTTCGATACACTACATCATTATTTAACAAGAAAATAATTATCTTTTTTTATTTCACTCAAACTTTGTTTTGTAAGATATTTTATTTATTTATTTAACTTAATACATGTTGGTTAGAAAAAGAACCACACATATTGTGATGGTCGACATAGAGATAGATTTAATAAATTTAGAAAATCTTAAAATAATAATATTCAAAAAAGCCAAGTATGGACATCAAAAATATATTTCTTCTGGTTTGAATCGTTTAAAAGTAAAAGCCTGATATATTTCTTCTTAAGATTCTATGTATTACAAGAGGCTAACAAAATATTGAATATTCAGCTATACAAGTAATATTTCTTAGATCTTTATTATACCATAGATATAATTCTGTGTTAAATTAATATCGTTTGCCAATCCTAATAGACTCGACCTTGTGAGTAGGTGCGAACGAGCCTTTATTATTTATGAATCGGAACAGCAAGTCTCGCGTGTAGCGAGTGCTTTACTCTTATTTTAACGAACGGACCAATCACAGGCACGCGTTACCTTTCGACGGGTTGAGCCGGAGGCGACCGTCCTGATGGCTGAATCCGGCCAATGGCGAGCGCCGGCGGTGAGGTCATCGGGCATAGGATGAGTCACTGCACTAGCGTGGATTTCAGAGGTATGGTGAAATCATTACTATAAAAGGAGCGAACACGATATACTCAGCCCCTTCAGTTCGAGACCAGACTTGCGAGCGGGAGCGCTGCCCAACAGACTACCGACGGAGCCCTGAGTTCCAGAACAGCATTTGCGGACGGAGTTGCTGCCCGGACTTATGGAGGAATCTACCATTCATCAGTAGCAGAGAGGATCATACCGCCACTGTGTAACAGCTAAGGAACACATTTATATTATCTATCGATTAATTATTTTCACTATTGAAATGTATTTATTTTGGGAAGATTTAAAATCGGAGCAATAATGTATAATTAATATCACGATTTCTTGTGTGATCTTGGCTCAATTCGTACGGGAATATCTCCCAAACGAATATATTTTGATGCATGGGGATTTTCATACCATTTGTATTAACAATTGATTTTACGGAGCTCTATAAGCAGTGCGTAATAGATTCATAATATTGTCGACGCGTTATGTATTGCATAACCAGATATCAATCCAAATCGTACGAGAAATTCTTCCGAACGAATATATTTTAAAGTATGGGGATTTTCAAACTATTTTTACTAATAATTGAATACACGTAATTCTATAAGAAATGCTTAGTAGCCTTATAATAATTGTGTTGCATAAGTATTGCGCAATCCGGTCTTCAGCCAAGTCTTTATGATTTGAGTACCTCGGTACATCTGGCTTAACAAGTAGCTTCAGAACGACGAGTAAAGGACAGAATGGGGAGATCTAACTGAAATTGGAGTTTTCTGGTTTACGAACGTTGAGCTAGGTGAGGTTGTGGATGACGCTCGTGTCATAAGCCTGGAATTCGCGCAAGCCCCTGTGAGGTACTCTTAAAAGCGGGACCTCCCTTGTTGATCGGAGTGGCCACTAGACTCGACCTTCGCGCCTCATCCTGCTCAAAAACAGCGTGAACCAACGTCGTGAATTCTCTGACTTTGGAAGGATTTCCATGCCTGAATGCTGTAAAACCTTGATAGAAAACGTTAACTTCTATTTCGTCCTCTGTAAGAAAGACAGGGCCAGAATAAATATAAAAATCATTCACTCATATGGAATAGCTGGGATATTATAAATATGTTACTAACACTCTAACATTTGTCCAAAGTAAATGTTGCAAGATGCAGAATCGTGGGACGCCGCTCTGAAAAGGCATAATGAGATTGCACAATAATTTGTAACATCGCTGACTATGCCCGCAAAGGAGGCTAATGTCGTCATCAATTCGTACCAAAAGAGTACATGATTCTTCAAACACCGGCCTAAAAGAAAGGCGCCTCAAGACAACACACATCATCAGAAACTCGTACCAAAAGAGTACGGCCTTCTCAATTATAAGCCTAAAAGAAGGCGTCACAGGATCACATCTCGTAAAGAAGAGATAGAGTCTCGGGATGCAGTAAGTTCCGGAGGAACAAGGGGGGCCGTTTAGTCACTTAGGAAGTCGGCCACCGGGTTTAGGCGGGCGCGGAGCCTCTACCCCTCTCAGCAGAGATGCTGAGGGTTTAAAAAACCAAAATTTAGCATTCAAAGAAACTATTATTTCATATAAACTCACGGGCTGTTGTAGAATCCTTTCGAACAAACCATCCCCGAGACCTTATCTATTTATTCATAAAGAAGTTTCACTTCAAAAATGTGGTATTTCGTAGATAGCAAATATATGTATTATTTTCCCACGGAATTAATATGAACAGGTTCATGCACGTCTAGGACGAAACCATTCAAGGTAAGAATTTGCTAATACAAAGTGTTTATAATTATTAATTTCAGTGTTATTTAATATGTGTGAATTTTTCCCTTTGCGCCGTTCGAACGATTTTACTGGTTTGTCTCAAATCGAAAATGTTTTATTTCTAATACACGAATTCTTCTGGTGAACGTATTTTATTGTAACATAAATGTATAGATTATTAGGTTCGTTAGATGTTTTTATTACGTAATATTATGCAATTGTTTCCACACTGCTCCTATAAAAGAATTTGAAGTTATTACGATACACAACGGGGTCCTTCATCCATTAGACGAATCATGTGCCAATTCAACGACGTATTACGAATAGTATATATTGTATTTATCGAGATTTAGTCGCATTTATTATTTCTAGTGAGGTTTTTAGTATTGGTTCCAGGCGCCATTATGAGGCGGAAATAGTTCATATTCATAGCCCGACTGCAATAGGTATTTTTGTCGCGTAAGAGGTAGCACTTTTAGGAATATAACTGTGTTTCATGTTTCGTCCCTGACGGACAGGATGGTATAGCTGTGGCTATTTAGGTAATATACTTAGTAAATGCAAAGGGCATTAGGTATTTTCAATATAGTATGCGAACCTAAGATGTTAGAAATATTTTAGTTCCTATAATTTCATTGAATATTTGCTGCAGAATAATATTTGATGAGAGAAGTAGTTAATATTCCATTCAAAGCAAAAGTTTTAGTCAATATCTTTATAGGTAATATTCAACAGCAAGTTAGAAATATTTTAGTTAATATTTTTAGTTAATTTTGCATTCAAAAGCGCAATTTTCACAGAATAATTATTTCCAGTTAATAATATATATTTTAGTTAAATGTATAGTTAGCACAGGCAGAGTATTAATACTGTATAGAATATATTATTTCATAAGAAGTAGAATACATTATTTTATATTTCATAGAAGAATATAATTTTTCTCACGATCATTATGTAGTTACAACGCAATTTGCAGTCGTTATGCAGAGCGTCGCGCGCTCACATATAAGAATAATGAAATATTTGATAATCGAATATATATATTGTATTTTGAACGCGACGGTCTGCTACTTACTAACCTTCATTATTTAGTAGGACTCACATTAGGGTCATCTTACATCGTTAGCCGTGAAAAGAATATGATTTACATTGATTTGCAATGGAATGATTTGTATTATAGATTTGCTTCGCCTTATATATTCAACACACACCCCTTGGGATGTCTAACTCTGGTGCCGGACCAGGAGCTATACTAAATTATTATTAAATGTATCAAGGCCGCGATGCCCTACTATCTATCAGGATCATCACAGTGGTGCCGGTGACCAGACAGGAGCGTATTCGTTGGACTCATTTGCATAGTAATAAAATCATTTTGGTTTAGTTAATATTATAAATGAAAGAAAATATTTGATTATAAAAGCGGTTTTATTTAAACAATTGCGGACCACGGTCCGTGACATCAAAGAAAAAAGATTGAGCATTTATGTGAACCACGTACTGAGATTTGTAGACAAACGTGATACTAGGTATTAGAAATTTCTTTAGGTTGTTTGTCATATAGATAGTTGGCATTTTTATTATTTAATATTTTGTGAACGAAAATTATTGTAGTAATTTTGGTCCTTGTGATATATTAGTTCGATTTTGGAATGCCTGTTTCTTTGTAAAAGTATTGCTCCATTTTATAGAATATGTGATTTATTTCATATCTCATTCATTTTATGTGGTTTGAATTCAAACGATTCACATTTGAAAAATATTTTTAATAATTGTATGAAGAGAATATATTTGAATGCGATCTCACAAGTATGCCACCGTCACAATCTAAAAAAGACCATCGGGATTTGCGGATCGCAGTATAACAAATATGTAGTTAAGATTCAAACGATTCACGTTTGAAAGGTTTTAATTATTGCATTTGTTTTCTCGCAAGTATGCCACTGTCACGGCCTAGGCCGTCGGGATTTGCGAATCGCAGTATAACAAATATGTAGTTGAGATTCAAACGAATCACATTTGAAAGGTTTTAATTATTGCGTTTGTGTTTGTGTTTCGCAAATATACCACCGAACACGGCCAAAGCCGCCGGGTTTGCGAGCGCTGCGTGTTGGAAAGACCGGCGACGGTTTCCCTATATAACGCGAGCGGACACGTTTCGGCACAAGCGTGGAAGATGCGGCAGAGACCCGAGACGTTTGAGGGTTTAAGGTTTAACAAGTTCGACCTTCGCGCTCGGGCTAGTACGAAAAGACAGTTAGCTACGCCGAACGGATTCGCACGGCGCCCGAAATGCAAAAATATACACCTGTATTACGGGCAGATCACCGCGACAGATTTCAGCGCGCGCCACGGAGGGTTTATGATAGCTTAAAATTCGGTTTTAATTTAATTTCTTATATTAATATAAACTAATAATTAACCCACGCTAGATAAAATCTGTTCAGTGGCAAATATTTTCGCTTACGAGTTATGCAATAGTAATTAATAATAATAGCAGAAAAATATAAAAGTAAAAATAAATATAAAAAACCGGATAACAATTTAGTAGAAAATATAAACACGAGAATATATGAATCTAAAAGAAAAGAAGATATAAAAACGAAAACTTTTAGTATACGGGTACACAAGAATTATATTAAACGGATTTTGCCATGTGAACATTTGATATATATTTTATTTTATAAAAAAAATTATAAATCCGATGTTTTATAATATTTACTTTTCTCTTTCGGTTATGTACTTTTATGATACAAATGCGAAAAATATTTTAATAACTATCCGTCTGGTTTCATAATTAAAAATTAATATAAATTAATTTTAATAAAATTAAGGTTAATGTAAATTAAATAAATCCACACTTGTTATATATTTGTCTTATGGATATTAAAAAGGGTTTCTATATTTGAAAAAAAAAAGATCTTTAAATTCAGCTAAATTTTTACAGATAATAATTACACAAAAAATTTATTGATTATAGTATTCTTACAAATCTACTTATATTATTTGATAACTTTCACGTGCATGTTTCGGAGATACCTTTTTATCGTCAAGGTGTTATATTAAAAATTGTCCTAAAAAAATAAAATGTCAATCTACAATGTTGCTGAATTAATTGAAAAAAAATAATAATTTCCTTCATTGATTTATTATGGTTCTTAATTATTATAATTATCTAAATGTGTTCTTAATTGTTATACACAGTTATATACGGTTCTGGTTATTCAAACTAATTATAATTTCTTTGTTGTATGCAGGATTGATAGACTTGTTCGTAATATAAACACAGACGCGTATTGTTGCACGAAATAATTATTTGAGTTTATTGTTTTGATCTAAAAATTATTTTGATTTGAATTACAAGAATAAAATTGCTTCCATTTTTATTTACAAGACGGCCTGGCATATGAATTAAAATGGTCATACTACCGCCATCTAGCGGAAATCAGAGAAAGTTTTGAGCCTTCGCTAGTATTAGTCTATAGGAAGCGGTAATAGAGAGCGCAATATATATATACTCTTAGTAACGAATAATTAAAAATTGGACTTGTTTTTTTTTATATATATTCCTTTGTTTCGCTTCATTGCAACGTTAATTGAAATTGTTTTATCTTTATTAATAAATATTATATTACAATATACGTTGATATAGCTTATTTATAGGCAGAGTAGAAATAAACATCTCACTACTTCAAATTTCGTACGTATCTATATAAGGATTGTTTTAGTTTTAGGCGCAGTCTTCTTGGAAGTAATACAGAAGTAAATCCGGAATTAACGATATGTGAGTTTCTTCAAGTTTTGAGAAATCGTAACGCTATGATTGATAAAGCATTTATTGTTTTTACTATACATTGGGTGTATGTAGAAATCCTTTTGAATAGTGATAAAATAAAATAAAAAAGAAATTTTTCAGGAGAGCTTTTGAATTCTTCTGGAACATTTTGAAAAAAAAAAAATTTTGAAAATAGATTTTTAGTAGATTAAATAGTAGTAGCATAACGAAATCATAAGCTTCATCCACCTTCATGCGTCGTCGTGGCATTACTTTTAGATTGAGGTAGAAAGGTTGGACGTTTGGATCTTGAATAGATTCCAGTCGTATAGCAAACCGAATTATACGTTAGGAATTCTTGATTCAGTTACACACATACATCTTCTGTGGGTATCAGTGTTGGTGATGACTACTACAGCTAGTACAGATATTAGGGTTCACCTCTTCTGATTTGTAACAGTGTACTTCGTTAAACATGTTCGCGTTGTTAAAGGACCACTTAAAAATTTTATAATGTTATGTTACATATAAGTATGGGGATGATGAATACGGAACATATTAATAAAGTTGTTTTAGGTTTTCAATAAGTTTTGGGAGGAACGATATTACAGTTATACGGAGGAGTCGCGCCTGATTATTTGACAAACGCTTAACAATTTGGGGGAAGACAGGTTAGTAAGGAATAGTTATGGGAAACTTTTCTTGACATCTGGATGCACTTCTTATACAAACATGCGTCGTCTTTAGATATCACTCTTGAGGGTTGGCTGGAAAGTTAGTTGAGACGGATAATAGTTATATATACTTTTACGTTCTACAATTATCGAAGGGTTTGTTCCTATCCTTTTCTTCCTCTTCTTCTTCTTCTTATTCGTATATGCTAACGGTTATATATATATTTTCTTTCCCCTTTTTATTTATATTGACTTCAATAGCGTCTTCTTCTTCTTCGGTACGAAGGTTTTTTTTATTGGTTATGTTCACTCTAGTCTTCTTCTTCTTTGAATACATACCCTTTATGCTTTACTTCTATAAATAGCAATTATTACAATATATTGCAACTACTTCTTCGTCTTATGGTATATCTTTCGACTGTTTCTCCACTTTCTTCTTCTTCTTCTTTTCCTATAACTACATTCATTTCGTCTTCTTCCGTTTATCTTATATTTATCAACTGTTTTTCTTCGTCTTCTCTTCATCTTCTTCTTCTTCTTCTTCTTTTTCTATTACTACATTCATTTCGTCTCCTTCCATTTATCTTAAACTTTTCGACTGTTTTTCTACGTCTTTTCTTCGTCTTCTTTTGTTCTTTACTTACTGCTACATTCGCGTCTTCTTCTTATTTTTCTTTCAACTTCTTCTTCTTCGTCGTTATCTACTACTACACTCGGTTGTGACTTTTCTTCTTTATCTTATGCCTTTCGGTGGATTCATTTTCTTCTTCTTCTGTCATCATCCACTACTTTTGCGGCTTCTTCTTCCTCTTCTTCATCATATTACACCAACAATAAATTATGGCAGTCATTACAGTATACGTGGAATATTGAGGACAATTGGCTGTTTCTACATAGGAGGACATGTATTGCGCATATGAATAGAGTTCATAGCTCAGACGGGGTACAAGAGTTAATTTTGTCGCGGTTTGCAATCATAGTAGGAATATGCGGTTGACTATTCACTCGGTTAAAACAGGACGAAACGAGTTAGAAATAGAAGAGTGTGTATAGTTTGGGGGAAGGGTTTGCTCTTTATATTAGAAAGCTGGTTGTTAAGTTTATATGAATAGATTGTACATTAATTCGTAGGTTAACATAATTCTGGAACTTCAGATTTATCGTAGCTCGCATTTCATAGGAGAAATATACAGTTAATATTAACTCGGTTGAGTTGGTTTGTATAGCTTGAAGGGGATGTGGGGAGTGTTAGTGGGAGTATATTCTGGGGGAAGGGGGGTATATGCTGGGGAAAGTAGTAGAGAGTTGCGAGGTGGTGAACACTAGGAGTGCACCATTGTAAGGGAAGCAAGGAGGATAACAAAGTGGGGGAAGGAGTGTTCCTTTTAAGTGTTGATAACAGGATGGAGCTTGAGTAGTTAGCAGACACAATGATGAGATTACTGAGGCATTCAATCGATTATGGAGAATCGAACCTTTCCAATCAATTGAATAAAATAGATACAGTCCAATTTTGCTTTCAAATCTTATATTTATATTAGTTGTACACTT
Source organism: Agrypnia vestita (assembly GCA_016648135.1). Classification (NCBI taxonomy): domain Eukaryota; kingdom Metazoa; phylum Arthropoda; class Insecta; order Trichoptera; family Phryganeidae; genus Agrypnia; species Agrypnia vestita. The sequence goes on along the minus strand of JADDOH010008058.1, from coordinate 1,707 downwards.
TTCATTTGAATGACAGGCAGATGGTTTACAGTAGCTTTAAATACGCAAAGAAGGTTCCATTGAGAAAGAATTCGACCCTAATAGAAATATAGTACGCGGAGAAAGGAAAGAACAACGATTAATTTTAAAAGGAAATTTTAGAAACTCTTGATAAGTATCACGAAATATACTATCCTATTGGGTTATTTAGCAGATAGGCTTGGTCTGATAGATCATTCCTCTCTCTAAATAAGGGGGAAGCTGTGATGGTCGACATAGAGATAGATTTAATAAATTTAGAGGATCTTGAAATAATAATATTCAAAAAAGTCAAGTGTGGACATCGGGGGTGTATTTCTTCTGTTTGGAATCGTTTAAAAGTAAAAGCCTGATATATTTCTTCTTAAGATTCTATGTATTACAAGAGGCTAACAAAATATTGAATATTCAGCTATACAAGTAATATTTCTTAGATCTTTATTATACCATAGATATAATTCTGTGTTAAATTAATATCGTTTGCCAATCCTAATAGACTCGACCTTGTGAGTAGGTGCGAACGAGCCTTTATTATTTATGAATCAGAACAGTAAGTCTCGCGTGTAGCGGGTGCTTAACTATTATTTTAACGAAACGGACCAATCACAGGCGCGCTTTGCCTTCGACTTTTGAGCCTTCCTTTGAGCCAGTGGCGACCATCCTGATGACTGAATCCGGCCAATGGCGGGCGCCGGCGGTGAAGTCATCGCGCTATAGATAGGACAGGATGAGTCACTGCACTAGCGTGAATTTCGGAGGTATGGTGCAATCGTGACTATAAAAGGAGCAAACACCATATACTCAGCCTTTCAGTTCGAGACCAGACCTGCGAACGGAAGCGCTGCCCGAGAGACTACTGCCAGAGACTTCATTTGGAGAACAGCATTTGCGGACGGAGTTGCTACCCGGACGTATCGAGGAATCTACCGTCCATCAGTACCAGAGAGAATCATACCGCCACTGTGAAACAGCTAAGGAACACATTTATATTATGTCTTATGGTTAATTATTTTCACTATCGAAATGTATTTATTTTGGAAGATTTAAGATCGGAGCAATTATGTATAAATAATATCATGATTTCTTGTGTGATATTGATTCAATTCGTACGGAAATATCTCCCAAACGAATATATTTTGATGCTTGGGGATTTTCATACCATTTGTATTAACAATTGATTTTACGGAGCTCTACAGGCAGTGCTTAATAGATTCATAATAATTGTCGAAGCGTTATGTATTGCATAACCAGATATCAATCCAAATCGTACGAGAAATTCTTCCGAACGAATATATTTTAAAGTATGGGGATTTTCATACTATTTGTACTAACAATTGAATACACATAATTCTATAAGAAACGCTTAGTAGCCTTATAAAAATTGTATTGCATAAGTATTGCGCAATCCGGTCTTCAGCCAAGTCTTTATGATTTGAGTACCTCGGTACATCTGGCTTAACAAGTAGCTTCAGAACGACGAGTAAAGGACAGAATGGGGAGATCTAACTGAAATTGGAGTTTTCTGGTTTACGAACGTTGGGCTAGGTGAGGTTGTGGATGACGCTCGTGTCATAAGCCTGGAATTCGCGCAAGCCCCTGTGAGGTACTCTTAAAAGCGGGACCTCCCTTGTTGATCGGAGTGGCCACTAGACTCGACCTTCGCGCCTCATCCTGCTCAAAAACAGCGTG
>JADDOH010008057.1:0-45745 GCA_016648135.1 Agrypnia vestita | reverse complement strand
TTGCCACAATATATACAAAAATATTTAAGCAGTGTATTTGAATAGTATATATGGTTACGTCATAATAAATAACTTTGCACATTTGTTTATTCAACTGAATTATGTTTACTCAATTTTACCCCTTGGGTCAAGTATGTGTATGTTATGTCTGTAACCTGCGATACACAAGGAGGGAATGACTAATGAAGATGGATATGCGATATGAGAGGCCAGCGACGATTTTGGACCAAAAGGTCAAAGACGTTTATTTAATTAAATAAACACTTAAATTAAATTTGATAAGGTTCGATTTTTGTTTCATTTTTAATATGGGATTAATGTATGTGATTTGTATGTAAAAAGACGTAGGGATATGTGGAAAAGCAACAGATGTACGCCTGACAATTAACAAATTTCTAGTTAAATAAAATTGGGCACTGTCTACGCTTATCCCAATGAGAATATGATGGTATGTAAGTATAGATATCCACGTAACATTTAATTGTATTGCTTTTAACCAAGTTGAAAACAATGAAGTCACTACACAACTTGGACAAGATGATCATATCGTCAAAACTGTCTTAAGAGTAAATACTATCAGAAGACGACGAGGAAGATCTCAAGTAGCCTGGGATTCAATTATCGAAAAGTATAAGAAGCACACCTGCATAAATTTGATGTTTTGCGCTCGCAGGATTTTTATAACGAAAAGTAAAATAATGATGCATTAGTTAATTTCTTTAATGGTGATATAAACTAATAAGGAAACATTAACAGTTAAGTATCAACCTATCCTAACACACATTCCTGTCTGTGAAATATATTAAATTTTACATACGTTGTACGCACCCTTTATATAATGAAAAAATATAATAATGACTTTCCAAACATAGTGAAATTTTCAATTATTTACTTAACTTGTTATGTATTCAAACATACATTTATCAAATAAACAGTATTTTGATATTTATATTTATATTTATTTTATATTTGATGAAGAAGCCATTGGCTTTGAAACATGTTGATTTTTTTCAATAAATAAGTGGTTTAAACAAAGTTAATTTATATTAATTATAAACAGTATTTAGTATTTTCATTATATATAGTGATAATTGCACAAGAGTATCATGATTTACTTCTGTTATGTCTGAGATGTTAGTTTAGCAATAAAACGGTCACTAAATAACAATGGCGGGAGTTCAGAGCCTTGTCCCGGAAGACATATATTCTAAGAATGGATATGTCTTTTTTTATGAATATCATAATATACAAAATTGAATATAATCCAAATTTTGCATAGTTACACTTAAGAATGACATTCAAAACAAAAGCACCCTCCCCCTGACACATGTGTATTGAAGGCCTCCATTCCAAATAAGACCCTATGGAAAATGTAGTCACTCCATCACATCCCCCCGTATATCTCACCCTCTCACTGCATTTGACAAATTTTGTGACAAAACTAAAATATATTTAGAATTATAAATAAATCAGATTCTATAGAAAAGAAAATGAAGAATGATTTAAATGACCCTGTACCAGAATCAGATTTAATATTCATCAGACCTAACATGACAAAATAAAATGAATTACAAATTGGATAAACGTACATAAGAGAAGATATCTGTTCTTACTACAAAACACAGTTTATATATATGACACAATCATGTTATTTGATCTGTCTTTCTGCTATTCATTCTTCCATCTTAAATTCCCCTTATCAAACTCACAAACGTACCATATACAATATATATATAAATAAGATAATAATATGTCTTCCTTAAAATACACACATTCCTAATCCTAGAACACAAGAAGCAGTATTTTATCTACAGTCTGGCGCATTAATTATAAAGTTAATATATTACAAAAAACATTATTTCTAATTTACCAGAAAACACAACAACCATTAAAATAAGCTATAAAATGTTAAAAAAGGATAATTAAATATGGCTACCATATAAAAGTATTCTTAACTACACTTCGACCTTGTGTTTGAAAAGTGATAGATTAATAAAATTAAAATAATAAATCACACTTCTACGTCTACGTGCCTACATAGATAAATTATTTCATGTTTTCAATGTCGGGTATGCATCATATCCAATTTTATATATTTTTTTTATCTATGGTTGAAACTGCTATCTTTTGATTATTTTTTCACATATTAGGTTTTAGCTTCATTTACAAGATAAAAACATCAAAAATATGAATACAATTGTTTTCTTGCATTTAATGCAGTTGTTTATAAATGTTTAAAAGCATGAAAACATTGAAATGTGGAAAATGGTTGTCGATATAATCTAGATATAATCTTGAGAATATTGCTGTGAGATAGTGGAATAAGATAAAATATCATACACCCTTGCATTTTCATTGGTCCTTCAGTGATCTCTGATTAGGAATAGGTAATTGATTTTATCTGATTGCAATACTTAAATGGAGTGTTTCTTTCATTTATTAATAGTATGCCCATATTATTATTAAATAAAACACAAGCAAAATAATTATAATGTTGTTAAGTGCAGGTGAAACTAAATAAATTTAAAATAATAATTAACTTTGCATATTATATGTATACATGACATAAACAGTAGATATGTTTTTATATCTTCATATTTTAATAAAATTGTTTGTACATTTATGGTATATACACATGCATTTATGTTATACAGTTTTTATTATTGATTTATTAATTGAAAAACAGTTAGCTGAAAATGAAAATAATTAAAAGTAGTTTTAAAATATTGCAATCATTATTATCGCCATAAATTAAATTGGGTATTATTTTAGAGTTTCAATGCAACAAAGTGTTAAATTATTAAAAGTTCCTGACAGATACCTAAAAGACTACTTGATACATACCCAGGAATGTGAAAAGCTTACCAAATTTCTTTGAAGGGATAATCAATGAGGTGAACTCATTACCCAACTACACTTTCAACGATAATGTTACTATTCGATACAAAAATAGTCGCACAAACCCCATCCTAAGCCGCGGACCGAATGTTTATCCTAAAATCAATACTACATTTTAACTCAAGTACCTAGAATCTAAATAATATAATGATTACCCATTTAAGGGAACGGATGCCTAGTGCACCTATCCGGGCCACAGGTACTGCCGCAGTCACTATGAGAAAGCATATAGGGCATAAACATCCGCCCCAACCCGCAAAGAGAAAAATAACACTAATCTAATTTGCGGGCATTACGACTTCGGGATCGCCGCCACACTAATAGAAATAATTCCCCCGGTGCAGAAATAGACGAGAAAGATAGCCAAACGCACGCACAAGCGAGTAAAAATATACCTTCAAAATTTCAAAGTTGTCACAGAAAGGTTTTCCGATCGAGAAAACTGGTCGGAACTCTTCGCACTGAACCACTTTGTTTTACAAAAACCGCTCACACATGACGCACATCACTCAGCACAATTCACAGTTGAAACACCCGCGGCGAATGCTACAGCGGACTTTTTATATTATTATTGACGTTTATCAACTAAAAAAATGCGAACGAATAGCGCGTTTGACAGATCGCGGCCGAGTAAACACGGCATCTATGGAATACGCGCTCCCCCATTCGCGGAGCGGAGTGAACTGAGGCGCAAGCCGCGGAAAAATGCAGCCAACAGAAAAAACGACGGGAGTGGGAGATCTTGCGCACCATTCTCTTTTTAAACATGGCCAACGTGAGTTCAAACCGTGTTATAATAATATTATTATCGTGTCATAATGTTATCCGCGCCTGTAATGGAAACCGCAATCGCGTATTGTGGATAGTGATATCCCTTCCTGATCACGGGATCGAGGGGCTTGATACCTTTACTTGTACGCTTTGTACCTTTTTAATTATCCTTTTTCAAGGAAGTCAAGTTGCAACAGACATTTCCAAATTAAGAAAGACAATTTAACAAAAGATTGTATTTCAATGTCATTTGTATGATATTAACTTTGTACATGTTCGCAGTCTAGCTTTGCGCTCGTTCTCTTGTAGATAGATATATGCTGCTTCTTCTGTACCTTTCAAGTTTTTATTCGTTCAACTAAATTTCTATCTGCGAGTTAAGTCATCTGCAAAGGAAGTTCTAATATTTTCCGAAATCGAAATCAGATTTTGTAATTTTATAATTCGACAATAGACGATGACAGAATATATATTTTTTCAAATCTGTTATATTAGTTTAACTTCAGGTAGAAAAATTTGCTGGCTACGGTTTTTTACAACGGAAGCAATCCGCCCATATAAAATTGTGAAATAAATTTGTTACTTCCTGAATACGACTGTTATTTTATAATTTTTATTAATATTGAATATTGTGTGAGACACGCACGTCATTTTTAACCATTACATGAAACTTGGATTCTGTGTTAGGTACCTAGGTACATTCAGAATCCCAGAGCTTAAAATCAAAATATATCTTAATATGTTTACGGACGTTCTGAGAACATGATTACCGGATTTTATCCACAGGGGAACAATTAATGGTCTATGAATAATAATTTTCAGAGGTATTCTAGTGTATATGTTAGATAATTCGGAAGAATATCATATATACACCAAAAATAAATAATATTGCTTAATATTCCACTTAAAATATATATAGGTTTATATAATCTCACATATTTACATGATCGCCTCTCATTTTGTAAACGATGACCATAAAGAGTCATTCTCCAATATCTCAATCGTATTTTTGATGTGTAACATCTTTCCTCTCGCTTTCCTGCAATCTGTGGCAGCGACTTCGTTAAAAAGGACGGAAATGCGTAACAGGAAATAAGACGCAAGGGAAGCGCGCGCAATTTCATTTGACCAATGAGCGCGCGCAATGGAAAAAATTATCGTTTATAAACAAATCAATGTCCAGTAAGTGCCATCACAGCGAAGACGCACACTTCCAACATTCAACGCTTCTGATTTTGTATATATGTTGCGCGTCTGGTGTCAAGCGTATGGATGTTGTAATGTTGATATATTTTGGCTTATATCTTCGAAACTATCGAATAAATACTTAATTTTTTTATATTAATGTAAACAATAACTACCCATTCTCAAATTTTATGTAATTTATGTGATTATTTTATAATATTTATTCAAAGTTTTCATACAAAATGTTTAGCGGTACGCTACCGCCATCTATGAAAATAAATAAAAACATATAATTAACCAAACAAACTTCTAAATAAAAATGCGTATGTAGATATTATATATTTACTAATTAATAAATATATTTATGGGTATTAGCTTTTTTAAATTTTTATGTTAATTTCTATTGCAGCTCAATTGATATTTTTAATTGTGAGATGTCAAATGTTACACAATATATGCGACTACTGTAAGGCTCGCTCGTTTTTTTCATTCGGATACATATCTTTTTACTCCCTTTATATTAACTCGTATACATATCTTTTTACTCCCTTTATATTAACTCGTGGCGTCTGCTTGCTTGCTTGCCGGCTTGCCGTCGAAAAACTTTGGATCGATTTTTAACCCTTTTCCTGTGATCCAAACGAGCTGAAACTTTGCAAGCAGACTCGTGGCGACGATCAAGAAGATCTGTCAAATTTTCGTTAAAAAAAATTAATAATTTTGGATTTTTCAAATTATTAATGTTTTTTTTCATATAAGTTGTTTGGATATTTCAACGCATATGGTTTCAGTTTCAGTGCCGATAAATCGGCGTTTATTAGTTTAATAACTTTTATTATAACAGCTTGCATCAAAACATAATTAATGTTAAGAATATTTGCAGAGTTTATGAATAAGATAGCAACAAATACAGTATACAATTTTTGTATGCAGGCCTTTATCGTTACCTACCTCGCTAGGTACATAAAAATACCTGTTCTGAGGTAAGTAGCCATTCCATTCATTGAGACTCCATTTAAATATTTAATTTCATGGTTATGTAATTGGAAGAATAAAAGAAAAATAAAGTAAAGTAATTTAAAGTAAAAAGTATATACATATATGAACAAACAAAAGTGTAAATAAGTAAATTAATTCCAAGGTTGATAATATAAGAACAAAGTATAGAGCAAATGTTCAGTAAATACAGTATTGTTCATTTGAGCATCTCTTCCAGCTGATTTCTCCCAATATTGAATAGCCATTCAGCCAGCAATACACGGAATTTTAGATGTTTTGTAATTGTTATCTCTTTTGGTAATTTGTTATACATCCGTGGTCCTAAGAAAATTGCACGCCTCTGTGCAAAAGAAGTTTTCATAAACGGAACATCCACTTTTCGTAAAATTGTTGCTGCAAAAAAAATATGGTAGACGCGAAACCCGAAAACAATAAAGGGAGTATTGTAAAAACTTACTTTTTTCTTTTCCCCTCTGCGAAATCGCGATTTTCATCTCGTGTACGTTATTATTTTATCTAAACCAATGACCGACTTTCGCACAACGCAGGCACAATTGCGCATTATGCGATTCTTCGCCAGCATCATTCAGTATGATAATTTGACGGAGAGGCTGGTCGTCCAAGGGAAAGTCGAGGATCACGAACTGCTCGGCGCTGGTGGAAGCAAATACCGCAGCAGCCACCGAGGGAAATAGTGATCCTGCATCACGATCGTTCCGTCAAGAGTGGGTCGCAATCTTGAGGTTGTGTCGTCGTAGAGTACCTGCCCATGACGATAAACCTAATTCAAACAGCTCTATTTCAAAACTCACCCTAATCGAATTTTTCATTCATTATAATAAACTAGCCGTTCCCGCCGCTTCGCATGAGTACATTTTTAGCAATTTTTGTATTAACCTTAAGATGTAGATATGTGTAAAGGACGGAAATGCGTAACAGGAAATAAGACGCGCGCAAATTCATTTAACTAATGAGCGCGCGCGGAGCACGCGCAATGGACAAAAATGATCGTTTATAAACAAATCAATGTCCAGCAAGTGCCATCACAGCGAAGACGAACACTACCAGCCAATGCTTCTGATTTTGTGTATATGCTGCGTGGCTGGTTTCAAGCGTGTGGATGTTGTAACTTTTATATATTTTGGCTTATATCTTCGAAACTATACAATAATTACTTTTTTACATTAATGTAAACAATACCTACCCTTATTGATTTACATTCTCAAATTTTACGTAATTTATATGATTATTTTAAAATATTTATTCAAAGTTTTCATACAATATGTATGGCGGCACACTACCGCCATCTATGAAAATAAATAAAATCATATTATTGACCAAAACAATTCTAAACAAAATGCGTATGTAGATATACTATATACTATACACCTAGTGCGGCTAAAATCAGTAAATCAGTAATAAATAAATGCACATAGATTTTCTTTACTTGTATTTACTAATTAATAAATATATAAGTACCTACTAGCATTTTTAAATTTTGAGATTAATATCTGTCGCTGCTCAATTGATATGTTTAATTGTGAGATGTCAAATGTCACACATCATATGCGACCACTGTGAGGCTCGCTCGTTTTTTTTTCAATTTTGAGGGTTTCGGCCCCATTCTAAAAATAACAGGATTGTTATTTTGGTTATTGTCACATTAATTGACATGATTTCCAGCACTCAAAAATAGACGCGACATAGATTTACGATAGTCCACTTTATTCGGCGATTACTATCCCAACACTAAAAAATAGACAATTAATTTACATTTACGACACAATTTTAGATGAGACCTTAGAATCTAGTCTAATTAAATGATAAAATCCCTGCAAAAAAATTAATAGAATTTTTTTACAAGGTTTTAATCATTTTATTTGAGTCGTATTGAAGCGAATGAATTTTTCACAATCGATACAAGTCACTGCAATGATACTTCAACTTTTTGCAAAATATAAGTCAGAAATATTGAAAAAATGCAAACTTTCATTTTGCGTATCTCCACAACTATTGATATTAAGTAGGTCATGATGCTCGAACATTTTCGATTCATTATCAAGTCAGGAATCCACCTGTAAAGTTCTTGCTATTTGCTATGAGACACCTGCATAATTAATAATTAATTAGGGATGCATCGATACGCATTTTTTCCGATACGATACCGATATTTATAAAAAAGTATCGATGATACCGATACCAATGCGGACAGCGAAAATTTCGAAAGCTGTCAAAAGTTGTGGGTTTAGATTAAAACAGACGAAATTACTTGTATAATATTTATTTAGAATGTTTACTTTATAATGAAATTTGAAAAATTGTAATTTAACAGAACATTACGTTCAGATTATTAGATAGTAGCTTCTTGGTGTAGTGATCATGATGCTCGCCTAGTGATCTGGTAGTCGGTGGCTCGAGCCCCATTCCAGGACACCAGCAATTTAGTCCTATTTTATAGCACAGGCTTTTGGCTTAGTTTGAGAAATTATGAAACGCGGGGATCTCCCGAGCATAGATAAATTGTGCCACGTTTAAACATAAACGAATTAAGCGCGAAGATGGGGCGTTTACACATGGATTATCTGTAGTGCGAAATTCAAAATGTATCGGTGTTTCGGCAAATTAATATCCCCAATCGGATAAATCCGAAAACTCACGATATCATCGATATATCGATATCGGTATCGGATGCATCCCTATACTATAATAAATGTCAATATTTTCGTCACAATTATAGAAATACTAGCTGTGCCCGCGCGGCTTCGCACGCGTAGATTTTTAGTACACTGTTTGGATCGTCGTAGAACTTTCGGGAACCTTCTAGAACATTCTCCTTCCATAACTTTCAAGAATTTTGTCGAATGTACAGGAACCTTCTAGACACACCGACACATTCCGCCACTCAGTTTAGAACCTTATAGAACTTTCGGGAATTTTCTAGAACCTTATCCTTCCAGAACTTTCTAGAGAAGGTTTTTCCAGAACCTCCTAGACTCACCGACACAGTCGGCGCGTCTATTTTGAAACAATTTAAAACATTTGCGGCCCTCCCATAACAAAACAATGTGCTAGAAAGCACATTTTCGTCACCCACTCCCACCCACGCACAGCCACCCCCACCAAACTCGCATATTTTCGATGTGACACCAAGGGCTATCCACCACCATAAACACTGGTGGGTGATTGTGGCTGGTTGTGGAGAAAAGTTGTCGGATAGGGAAACACGGGTTTCTGTATATATATATATATTAGATATATATAGAATTATACTCATATAGATATATTATATATATAATATATATATATATATATATATTGATTTAAATTTACTTTATTATTACTTATGTCACCCATAACAGGCTTTTACATAAAAAATATTACATTTAAATCAAAAAGAGATACATTAAAACACTATAGAAGTGTTAAGTTGCGTACCAACGTAAACAAAAAATAATCGAATTGGGGCTAGCACCACCAGTTGCACCACCACCCCCCTTGATCGCTACATGTATAAGAAATAAAAGATAAATCAGTAGTGAAAAATACAAAAATAAACCCCCGTTTTCAGTCCGTTTTCGCGAGGGCGCCGTTTCTGCGACTGTAGGCGTAGTTTTAACGAAATTAAAAAATCGAGTACCAGGTTCAAACAACAGTTGGAGGTGCCATATTTTGCGCATATTTTTAAATTTTTTCACCTCCTCCACTTTTCTCGGTACGCCACCACAGTCGAAATATCCGTTTCTTCAATAACTCGGTCAAAAAAAACCGCACAGACACGCAAGTAGCATCACCGCGTGACGCTCGACGGTGCGCATCTTTTCTATTGAAAATAATTACTTCCAAACGCGTGTCCAAGCAGCTGTAATCTTTTTAGTGCCTTTTTTTGGCGTTTTTTATATTTTTGTATGCTGCTCCGCGACGGGGAGGCCTACATTCACCCGCAATATCTCAATCGATAGAAGAAGAGTGCAGCTAACGAGTCTGGCAAAAAATATTGTCTCAAAATGAAACGTTTTTGCGTGACGGAAGCTTACATCCGGATTTTACCATTTCAGCCGTAGCTTCGCAGCAGTAAGGCTAATTTCAAATCTAAAAAATACGTTTTGTAGGGCCCAGCTTTTCACAGATGACCCTGTTTTTAGATTTTTTTTATTTTTATTTTTAGAAAAGTTATAAGCTAAACTAGACGATAAATTTGATAAATATATTCTAGCATTTCTTTTGTTTTCCCGAAACGCATCGTTTCCCACTGGAATGTATTTATTAATACGATTTATTTAATTTTCTTCAGTACCGGGAGATCTCCCGTCATGCGCGCATGCCTCGCTCATTTTTTTAATATTTTTACGTAAATTTAATTGAATTTTTTTCGAATTACGATTATACTTTTTCAAAAAATAATTGTACATACATTTTTAGTTTTCTGTTATTCCCTACGAATAATATTTTTAAAGATTGAAAACTTAACTAATGTTTTTTAATACATCATTTTTAAAAATAATATTTTTCAGTACATAAACAATTTTCGCTAAATTTTTCAATTCTCAAAAGCTATAAGAATGCGATTTATGGATTTTTGTTGGAAACATCTTAATTGTCAAAATCTAATCTATTAATTTGTTTGGAGACTTATCCTTTTATGGTTATTTATTAAATTATAACTTGGGTCTTTTTAATTTTGAAATATTGTTCTTATAAAACTTCTTTATAGTATTTATATTTCTTTTATATTTACTTTTCTTTATATATCGGAATATCTTTTCATTTAAATCATTTTGAAAAGTTTTTTGTTATTTTTTTAAAGGCCTCAATTGGGTATATTTTATTTTATATTATTTAGAATTTTAACAGCTTATTCGTTAAAATAAATATAGCATATGTGGGGTATAATAGCGAAGGCAGCAATATCGAAAAAAAATTAAATGTAATCATAGAGGATTATTAATTTATAATATACTGAATTCGATATTTTATATGAAATAAATTTACAGAAAACATGATTTTGGAAGGGACAGATACATAAAATCTAAAATATAGTACATTTTAAATGAGTCGATATCGGTGAATGCTTACAAACCATTTTTTTAAATTTTTTGGACGTTGCTACCTTTGCTTTTATATATGAGACGCCATATATGTGATAAATAAAAATATCAAGGGCCTGTTGTTTGATCAGAAGTAAGAGTAATAGTTAAGAAAAAAAGCATAGTTTTTGCATTCTCTTCCAATCAAAATACCCGTTTTCGTAAAAATCTATGCTTTTTTCATAACTATTACTTCTGATGAAACAACAGACCCTAAGCCAATTAAAATAATTCGCTTGATGAATTTAGAATTCATTGTAGTAAAAGATAGAGAAAACATAATATATGTAGAAGAAGTAATGAAAAGATTGAAGAAAGAAATTGTTTGAATAAATGAGATATAGGAGTACATTAATGCATTAGGGAAGTATGTAATAAAAATCTATGCTTTTTCATAACTTCTGATCAAACAACAGGCCATAAGCCAATTAAAATAATTAGCTTGATGAATTTAGAATTCATTGTAATAAAAGATAGAGAAAACATAATATATGTAGCAGGAATAATGAAAAGATTGAAGAAAGAAATTGTTTGAATAAATTAGATATAGGAGTACATTAATGCATAAGGGAAGTATGTAAATTTATTTCCAGAGGGAAAGGAAGGTAGATGGAAATGGATTTCTAGGGTTTCTACATGTAGTTTTTTTTTACAAAGCCCTATTTGGCTTTTTTTTTAACTTTTTTCGGACATATTTACGATTTTCTCTGCAAATATGAAAGATAATGACAATTTAAAAAAATACGAAATATAAGTCGTTGCCGCGTGACATTTTTGTAAAATTTATTTTCTTCTTATTCTTATTTTGTTGCTTGGTTCATTTCGTTTTTACCTCATATTATTTATTGTATTGTGATCGGATTCAAAATTGAAGTATGACGTTTTGTGCCGAGTCTGGCCATCTTTATTTTTTTATATGCAATGATTGCTATATTTTTAAATTTTTTCTATCTTTATATATAAAAAAATTATAAGCAAAATTTTTTTTTTCGATACGTGTGTTTGAAAGTTTTTTAATGAGATTTTATTTTTATTTTGACGTAAGCCGGATTTCGACAATTTAAAAATTGCATATTTTTCAGCTATTTTCGTCTCAGGGATCTCTCTTTTATAGTATTAAATTAATTTTTTTCTCTCTTCGTTATTTTTTGACAGATTTGAATTTTGAAAACTATTTTTTTATTTTGTTTAATGTAGTGTTTATTTTAATTTATTTCTTACTTTTTTGGATAAGCCATTGTTTAAAAATAAACTAAAATATTTTTTTTATAAAAAGTCGAAAAAGATTTTATTGATATGTTAATTTTATATTTAATTTTAAAAAAGCATTTATTTTTAATTCTACTTTGGATACATAATCTTTTACATAATCATTCATATTTTTCCATGTACGACCTAACCTAACCTGACCTATAATAAATAATTTTCTTTTACGCACACAATGATTTTAAAACTGACAAATCTATGAAAACATTCCAAGCTTCGGAGGCACGTTTTGACCGTATAGCGGTCGTCACGGCCGCGCGTCTATCGCCGCAGCGGCGCAGCGGTCGTCATGGCCGCGCAGCGGACGCCACGGCCGCGCAGTGGAACTCACACAAAAAACCAAAATCAAAAACCGAAATAGAAAAACCTAATTTAAAAAACCATAATTAAAAAATAAAATTAAATTCAACAAAACAGAAATAAAATCAAAAACATTTTTTTTTCAAGATTTTGTAAGATCGGCCATCCTTATATATATTTTTTTTTGATAATTCAATTATCATAAAAGTATAATATATAAGAAAATATTTTCATTCACCCGAGTTTCACGGTTTCGACCGTAGTTTCGCGGCGAGACTTTAATTTTTTTCTGACATTCACGATCTGTAGAATTTCAAATTACCTATCTTTCTACATTTTTAGTTTTATTCTAACTTTATTTTTAGAAAAGTTAGAAATGATTTCAATTTTTATAGATCAACTTAGACATCTGTTGAGTTTTTTTAAAATCTCGAGTTTTCGATACATTTTTGATGTTTAGTTTTTTGGCTGTAACTCCGAAACGCCATTTTATTCGGCAATATGGCATGGTATTTTTAACATGGCAGGCTTCAAAATTAAGTTCCTAGTTTTGCGATTTTAGCCGTGGCTTTGCAATAAGGATGTTACAAAAATTTTTATTAAATAAAATCTGTACAAGTTAACGTGATATATATTTCTGCATTTTTAGTTTTTTCTGATCTATTTTTTTTTTAGAAAAGCTATTTAAGAAATAATTATTCCCATTTTTTCTGGGGCCAGGTAGACATCTATTGAAAATTTTTTGAAGCTCGAGATATCGGTAAATTTTTGATGTTTACTTTATTGGCTATAACTTCTAAACGCGTCATTCTATTTTAGTCATCGATATTTCGATCGATAGGGAAATAGTTCTTCTATCGATCATATTGAAAATAATTTTGTTACAATTACAGACTTAAGCATTACGTCCGCTTTCATCCGAGTTTTGTGGTTTTGACTGTGGCTTCGCAGGAAAATTTTTAATTCTTATTCTTAAAATCACAATCTGTAGAATTTAACGTTATCTATCTTTTGGAATTTTTATTTATTTTTTATCACTATTTTGAGAAAAGTTATAAAATAAAATATTTAAAAAATCGCTCAAAATTTCGCGGTTTTGGGCGTGGCTTCGCAATGAGGATGTAAAAAATATATATATTTAATAAAATCCTTACAAGTTAACATGATGTATCTTTCTGCGTTTTTATTTTTTTTCTATCTATTTTTTTAGAAAAGTTATTAAAGAAAATATTTATTTCCATTTTCCGGGGCCAGATAGACATCTATTGACAATTTTTTGAACCTCGAGATATCGGTAAATTTTTAATGTTTAGTTTATTGGCTGTAACTTCTAAACGCGTCATCCTATTTTAGTCATCGATATCTCGATCGATAGGGAAATAGTGTCTTTATCGATCATATTGAAAATAATTTTGGTACAATTACAATCTTCAGTATTACGTCCGCTTTCATCCAAATTTTGTGGTTTTAACTGTGGCTTCGCGGGAAAATTTTTAATCCTTATTATTAAAACCACAATCTGTAGAATTTAACGTAATCTATCTTTAGGAATTTTTATTTATTTTTTATCACCATTTTGAGAAAAGTTATAAAATAAAATAAAATAAAATTCCATCTTCATAAGTATTTCAAAACTTTTCTTGAAATAATGATAAAAAATAAATAAAAATGCAGAAATATAGAAAACGTTAAATTATACAGACTGTATTTTTTGGAAATGTAATTTAAATATTTTCCGCGAAGTCACAGACAAAACAGCAAAACGCGGATGAAAGCGGACGTAATTCTAAAGTCTGCCATTGTAAAAAAAATATTTTTGGTAAGTTCGATAGAAGCACTATTTCCTTATCGATTGAGATATCGACGACTAAAATTGGATTATGCGTTTAGAAGTTATGGTTAAAAAACATAAGGACAAAAATTTACATAAGACGATAACTTTTTAAAAAAATCAACAGATGTCTAATATAGGCCAGGTTCAAATTGGATAAATATTTCATTCGTTTACAACTTTTCTAAAAATAAAGATACAAATAAAATAAAAATGCAGAAATGTAGAGATGTAAAATTCTATCGATTGTATTTTTTAAAATAAAGGTTATAAAAAAATTTAATAGATGTCTCATTAGTACCGCAAAATTGGAAAAAAATATTTTATTAAGTTAAATTGCTACTACATTCTTAAGTAAGGTTACCTTCTTCTTTGGGCACACAATGATTTAAAAACTGACAAATCAGTGACAATACTCTTCGGCGACACAGTGGACGCTTCGTTTTGACCGCGCGGCAGTCGCATCGGCCGCAAAGAGGTCGCCACGGCCGTGCAGCGGTCGCCACGGTAGCGCAGCGGTGGTACTCCGGTTTCGACCGTTTCGACCGCGCAGCCATTTGCCCTTTGCGCGGCCATTTCAAACATTTCGGATACATTTTGTTTTTAATTTTTTCGGCCTTTACACCCGAACGCGCAGTCCGATCTTCGCGATCGTGGCCTCACTGGAAAGGGGAGCTCAGCGCGCAGTGTTTATCGTCAACCTTCTTCTTCGTTACTCAACGAACAGTGAGTCCGTCTTCTTCTTCTTCGTTACTTAATTATCAATGAGTCTTCCGCCAGGCTAAATTGCACGCGTAGTCGTGCAACGGGCACCTAGTATAATATTGTAAATGTGCGAAAAATTCTTTGCGAAATTCAAATGGCAGTTCCAATAGAACCCCCACAACACGCAATAACTTTCATTTATTTATTTTCAATACGAATAGCGGATACTTCTTTCCAAGACCACAATTTATCAGAACATACTATACTCTTCATTCATTATGCAGTATTAACATATTTTCAAACTATAACCGAAATTTTTTTTTAGTGCAATTAACAATATGATTTATTGATACAACAATTAAAATAACCTATATTATGACTATTTAAAACATTAACTTTGTGGTCAGACATTTAAAAAAAAATGTTGTTTATGTTAGTAAATAGGTTATTTTAACAAAATGTTATTTATGTTATTTAACCAATAAAAATTACTTTTTTGTCTACCGGTTTCGAAATGTAACCCGTCTCTTCGTCAGGACAACCACAATAATAGCATGTAAATATCACTACATACTACAACCATACTATAATTTACACACCAACATTTTCACAAAATACTCTTCACGTACCTACGTGTTACTCTAATTAAAAGCTAACAGTGTATACTTATGTAGTGGTTGTCCTGGCGAAGAGACGGATTACGTCTCGAAACCGGTAGACATTAAGTCATTTGTAGTGGTTATATACTAACATAAATAACATTTTGTTAAAATAACCTATTTACCTGTTTTTATATCTTTGCACGATCTAGGCCCGAATTCAGAATCAATACATGGAAGATTTAAAGGTTAAGGTACACCTTAAAAGCGTAATTTTCAATAAAAAATAACACTTTTAAGGCGTAGCGTACGTAACCTTTACGTCATTTTGTCAGCTTTGTCTAAAATGGTTTTAATTGCGCGCGCAGAGTGTGCGTACAGGTACCAACTGCTTGTTGACTAATATAATTGTGATAATAATAACAACAGGTATAATGTAAAATATCTATAGTGATTTTTATTATGATTTATGTTATATTTTTCATATATTCTGTAATTAAATCGAAATAATTTTAACAACAATTTGTAGCAAAGTCTATATTATTCAATGATAAACGAAATTAAAAATAAAAAAAATCATTCAGTCAGGATCCACGAGATTAAAGATGGCTTTGTCGCGTGTCTTGCCATCCCCGCCCTCCTTGGCTTAACCTCATTTATCCTGAGCTAATTTCAAATTCAAATGCTCAGAGTACGAACGCGAGTCCTCTTTTGATGTAAGAAGTATCGAAACCAAAATTAACATCCCATTTGAGTGCTGCAAAAGCGTTATTACATTTCCCCGCTGCGGGTGTGAGCGAGCGCACACAACGCGAGCGGCGCGCAGCCAACTCGCTTTTAGGGGACTCGTATATTAGTTTGCTAAGAGTTCCATCTAGTCAAAAGGATAACTGCTACGGTACATGAATACAACCAGTGATAATAAATTTAATAGTCGTACTGCCATCTAAACTCCTACAGAACGCCCCGTAGTGACTTTGGAAATAACACCCATCTTTTATATGTGGGGTATAAAAAGCGAAGGCAGCATTATCCAAAAAATGTTTTAAATACAGTCACACAGGATTACTAATTTAAAATTAACTGAATTCTAGATTTTATGTATCCATCCCTTCCAAAATCATGTTGCCTATAAATTACTTCATGCACTTATACTATTTTTATTACCCTAAAGTGTTGTTGAATACTATAGAAACTTTTAATATTCAATGACCCCCACCTCCGTATTCCGGTGTATTTCATGATTGTTGTCGTAGTATGAAATGAAGTACTAGTATTAAACTTTCATTTAGCGTACATTTTAATTCTGTTGAATTTACGCCCAGAGTCCATAGAAATTTGCCCATCATCCTTTATAGGCAATGTTTCCCATAAAATCCAGAATTCAGTACCTTATAAATTAGTAATATTCGATGACTGCATTAATTTTTTATATATTTTGATAATTAATATTTGATATTGCTGCCTTTGCTTTTATACTCCACATATGTACATTGCTATAAATGTAGTGCGTTCTAATAAGCAGCCGTATTCTGAAAATAGCAGGATTGTTATTTGGTGATTATTATCCCATCACCCAAAATAGAGAACATCAAAACATGTCAAATGTCATTGTAACGAAAATATTGGCTTTAATTTCACATTTGATGTATTCGGATGAAGAAATTCGTAGATGCGTGTGAAACCAACTGATTTCTACCAAATAATATTACCCAGCACTTACTTTATTTTATATTCATCAAAAACTCCGGATTGCGATGACAAATTTGCGTGATGATATAAATGTCACTTCGACATGAAATAAACAGTTTTTTTTTAAAAACACCTAAATATCGCGGCGGTCCAAAATTATAATCCACGTACCTATGTGTAGCAAAATATTGATGAACCTAATTTAATTTAATATGGTTTGTATGACGTTACTGCACAATTTTGGGTGTTGAAAGGCGATTAAACCATCCATATGTAAAAACACAGGATGCAATTTGTGCTTCCTGTCTTGGGTTTTTAATGGCAATTATTTATGAATCCCTTACACTCTACATTCTCCTCAATCAACCTATCATACTAGTTAGACCATGCATATAGTAAATGTAAATTAATTAAGTAATTACACGTACACGGGCACAATATTAAATAAAAACCACCAAAAACCTTTAGATTTTGAATACATATCAATGTTCAGATTCAGAGAATCTATAGAAGCACGGGAGGTGTCTTTTGGTAGAGCTGTGTAGGAGATATTCGTGCAATGAATTCATGCGTTAATTTTTTCCCACCCGTAGAACGCGCCAGTCGCTGGCAGTGAGCCTCTGAGTGAAAAAGTGTAGTTCGTGCCCGTCGAATCATCAAATGCTGTGAAATGTACATTGCTAATGATGATTCGCTGCTCAATCTTGGGTTTCGGGGACGACGTTACGAGCATCTCGCGGATCGAGAAGTGTATAGCCGCTTTAAAGATAGCCGCATATCAATGGCCAACGAACCGCGTCACTGTAGGCCCTCAACATGCCGAAATAGCGATGTGATTCACCAAGTGTGGACTTTTGTCATGTCTTCATCGTTTCACAGTCCAAGAACTTGCGAAAGAGCGAGCCTAAGCTTTGTATCGGTAGGTACATTCAATTTTTACTGAGGACTTCAATATCAAGGTCATGCTGGCAGTTTTTTACAAATCACAATAATTACTAAGGAGTACTACCAAGAGGATCGGATGTGTGGGCAGCCGACAAGTTGGCAGCTCCGTAACAATTATGTACCCGCCCATTCTTCACGCTTTCTTAGCCAAACACAGCATTCCTCTGGTTTGTCAGACTCCCTTCTCACCCGACATGGTTCCGCGTGATTTTTTGACTATTCCCCGAGTTGAAAAGTTGCCGAAAGGGGCTCGATTTGATTGATTTGATTTGAATCAAGAGAAGACATTATGCGAAACGCGATGGTCCAACGGAACACAATATTAAAAAAACAATAGTATTGTACGCGATGCACGACATGTATTATAGTGTATAATCTGTAGCCAATAGTGGCGGTTCGCTCCACACCAGGCAGTTCTCAAAAGTCAGGCGAAGTGTATGTGTTAACACCGGAACGGTACGATGCAACCTTTGCAGGTGTATCGCCTATCTCGGTCGGAGTAGTTTTATGGTACTCTCGTAGTAGACTCCGGGCTTCTTGTACAAACGGTAAAGTTCGTCATTGTACCGAATTCTCCACTCTCATTCATCATTCACGAAGATAGGTCTCAAGATTTTCTTTTCGAACTTTCCAACAACGCAGCATTCTACACCGATGTACTCCAGGATTCGCTTCCATAAAACACTACTGTAAGGATAATCTTTTTATACATACGCATCTTAGTTTTTATGTAGACCTTTCTGGAACTCATATATTTAGGCATTCACAATGAGTGGATCATCATCATCTTCATCCCCTTGTCCTAGTAGGGTCGGAGACCCAAAGACTAGACAATGTGCTTCCACATTTTCCTGTCTTGCGCTATTTCAGCATGAGTCAACCAGTCCAGACCCATTCTGTAAAAAAATATACTTGTACACACATGCACATTTAATTTTTTCAATGGTATCCGAAATTTAGATTTGTTTGTTCAGCGTAATTATGTAAAAGATTTTCACTGTCACAGTAACAGTAACATACAGAGAGTAGCTAGTTGGTGCAGTGGTTATGACACTCGCCTAGTGACCTAGTGGTCGGTAGTTCGAGCCCCATTCTAGGACAGCAGAAAGTCAGTCCTATTTTCATTACACAAGCGTTTAGCTTACTTATATTGAAAATAGTAAGAATATTCTATTCGCATCTCTTTTCGATTTTAATGTAAATTAACATACAATTCCAAAATTGAACGATTTAAAATATAAAATGATTTATTAAAGCCAAAATTTTCATTTCCGTTAACTTCACCCCACCTTTTCCTACTTAGAATCGTTACAAGGGAAAACTATTCCTTGGTCACTAAAAGTAGAGTTACGACAATTTTGATTTATATGACTCAAATTACTTATTAGTAATATCGTTTCATTTAGCGCACAAAGTCTCGCGCTAACTACATAGCCGTGTCGCACATGATAGTATGTTCCCGTTCAAAGGGTAGACTTAATCAGTTTGTGTGTTTCCAAACTGTCAGATCTTTCAGTGCCAGAACTTTGGGTACGGCTTGATTACATATTTGTATCAAAGAGGCTACGATCTAAGTGTAAGTTAGATGTTCTATATTACTACTATGTATGCGAGGGTTAAAATAAAGAGTTAATAACACTTGGTGAACTACTGATTCGGGTTCATTAAACGCATGTTATGTTCGCTGCCGTAATATTCTACTCACCTTCGAACGTTGCGCGTTCGTCATGAATTCAGTAACACGACTTAGACTCCCTAGAAAAACTGTTCCACTAATTTACACTAAAATATATAATATTATGATCTTCCTCTTTTTTAAAGTCAAAATAGGATTTTTAGTTTTGTTTTCACAAAATGTTTACTAGTTAAATGTAGATATGCCTAAAAATACAGGGTGTAACAGAGCTAGTCCACAATACTTTACAGGTGGATTCCTGCTCCTGTTTTTTTTGCTTTTATTTTTTGCAAAACGTTGGACTATCGTTACAGTAACTTATATTTAATATTAAAAATTCATTCCTTTTAATACAAGTCAAATGAAAACGACGACATGAACCTATAGATCATTAAATACTAATCGCACTACACTCAAACACAAATATATAATATACATAAATGTACATGTGAAATATAATTAATTACAAAAATACATGTTACTAGAGCATGCCGAAGACACTTGTAATTGGGATAATGGGCATAGTCTTTACTACAATGTTTATTATCTGAGTGTCATGTACCCATTATCCTGTTAGTGTCTCTAATAAATAAAAAAAATAAAAAATAAAAATAAATAAAAAAAAAATAATAAAAAAATAAAATAAAAATAAAAAAATAAATAAAAAAAATGACAAAAACCTTTCAATTCCAATTGGAATTGTTCAGGATTTTTATTATTTTATTTAACTTTTATTGAAATAAATGAATTTCTCGTAATCGATACTTCACCGTTAATAAAAATAAAGTCAGTAATGTTGAAAAAAAAATCTAACTTTGATGTCGCTGTCTCCTTAAATAAACTATTGATATTCGGTCATGGTTGCTCGAACATTTTCGACTCATAATCAGGGCAGGAATTCACCTGTAAAGTATTGTGGACTAGCTCTGTTAAACCCTGTACCTATATGATTATGTATTGAAAAAATAATGTACTAAAAATAATTAATTAATTAACCTACTAACCATCACGCCGTTTCCCGGAGAAGCAAACAGAGAGGACAGAACGCCACACTCTTCTGTCCCAAGATAACTTTTACCTCATCCACTTGTATACATCTTCTCACGCATGCTTTTCGGTTGTTGAAGCTTTAAACAGGGCCATCCTCCATTGTTGAAAAGCGTGCTTGAGATGTTTAAATGTAGATTAGGCAAAAGTAGAGTGCCAGGTCGGAAGCGTATGGCGTTCTATCCTCTCTGCCTATTCCTGCAGAGAAACGACGTGATGGTTGGGTAATTAATCCAACCCCGCCTAGCCCAAGCGCGGTAAAGCGATCCAAGAATTTGTGTGCATTCATATTATTATTATAAACTAGCTGTTCGTACCCGGCGTTGCACGAGTTAAGGATTAAGTTGAAAATAAATTTGTGGGGAGAAACAAAGGTTTGATTCGAACGGGATAGATTTGCATCGAAAATATATCAGGGGAAAGAGAAAGGGTAAAAAAGGAGGCAGGAAATGTCGCTTATGTTACCCACCGAGACCTTTAGAATAAGTTTCAAAATTTTGAGTCCGATCGGTTAAACGGTACAGATTTGCATGGAAAATATGTCATGGGGAGGGGAAGGGGTATGAAAATAGGGGGGAAATATCGCCTATGTTACTCGCAGACAGACAGGCAGACATTGAGTTTTATGGTTATTGATATGTATGTATAACAAGTATCACTCAATGATTATTTTTATTAATAATAATAATATTTGGATAACTTGTATAGCGCCGTTTTTGCGAATACTCACCTCAAGGGCGCTTTACACAGAAAAATTATTATCTTACAAAACAACTTACAGCTAGAAAAGATAAAACTTATTTACTAATTACTTATTCACTAGGTGGCATGCAAGAAATGGAATTAAAATTGAGTACTATAATAGTTGGGAGTGCCTGAAAGAATTAGGTGTTTTCGCAGAGTGCACAATAGGAGTGGAAAACATTAGCTAGCGTTGTTGTGGTCAGATTCTATAGGTTTTTATAGAATTGTCTAAATAAATGCGTCTGTTGTTTTATGTGGGGTATAAAAGCAAATATTGCAATATCCAAAAAATTAAAAAACTGTTTTGAATACTGTCATCGAGGATCACTAATTTAAAATATAATGAATAGTAGATTTTATGTATCTATCCCTTCCAAAATCATGTTTCTCATAAATTTATAGGCTTTGTTTCCTATAAAATCTCGAGTTGAGTACATTATAAATTAGTAATCCTCGATGAATTTATTCAAATTTTTTTGGACATTGCTGCCTTTGCCCACATATGTATTTATATCGCAATGTAGTTATGAAAAAAGATTTTTACCGCAGTCCTATCCTAACGCAATGATTTGTGTTTACTACTATCAAAGTTGTGGTAATAACCATTACTCAGTGCGAAACGACACCCTTATATTATGGAAAATGTCCATTGTTGAGTTTGTTCGGAAGAAATAGTGGATTTTCTCACTTGCGTTTATGGCATTTTACGACACAAAAGTTCCAAAGTTCTAAACATTTGTTTAGCGAGTGTTGGAGTGTTGTAATAAACTGGGCCCCGCGTCGGAGGTGCGCTGTAAAAGGAATTTGCTATTCCGTGTTTACAAACATTTGTTTGTTTCGTTTGTTTAACGGGCACACGTAAAACACCGGAGCTATTTGACATTATATAAGCCAGCAAAACAGACTACAATGTGTAGTCACGCAGGAGCTTAACAGCGTGTAGTATAAATTAATTATTAAAAAATAATTTATTAAATATAAATTAAATACTGGAGGATGGCTCTGTTGGAAGCTACAATAACCGTGCTTGAGCGTGCTTGGGGAGGGGTAGGTGTAGAAGGTGGACGAAGCAACAGTGGTGTGCCAGGACAGAAGAGTGTGGCTTTCTGTCCTCTCTGCCTCCCCCCTGGGTAGGCCTACCCGCCTACCCTACGTGATGGTTAGTTAGTGAGTTAGTTAAAGCAACTCGCGATAACTTTTTTATTACACTCCGCTAATTAAAAATACAACTTTCGTTGAAGTCAAGAATAAATTCTACTATTCACCAAGAATAAATGTCGATGAATCCTTCAGTTATTCATATAACAGAATTTAGCCTAAAAATCAGGTAAAAGCATTTATGTATTATTAAACTGTTTTTTTGTCTGTTGTTTGTTGTGGAATCTTGTAATTGATTTTTCACCAAATTTCCATTTAGCTAGAGCTTTGAAACTTTCAACATTTCGCACCCCCGCTCAAATAGTGTCACAACTCAAAAAAATACATTACCGGCCCGATTCTGAAAATAACAATGTCTGGATCTTTAAGATCTTTATCCCAACACTTAACAGACGATAATAAAAATTAAAAATGTCCAGAGCGGATTTTGGAATTCTACGGCGCAAATACACTGTATTAAAAGATGATATAAGAAAGATTGTTTCTTACAAACGTATTCATTTCTTCATCCACAGCGTCCTGATGAAATATTCGGCGTTACCGCGTATTCAAATCTTCCCATCCTCAAATTTGACAGATAACAATTTACATATTTCTCCCTCTCTCTATATCTATCTCACGTAGAAACTTACAGAAACAAACACCGACGTAAAGCTATGTCTCGTTTATTTTTAATTTTTATTATCGTCTATTAAGTGTTGGGATAAAGATCTTAAAGATCGAGACATAACTGTCAAATGTCAAGATGGGAAGATTTGAATACGCGGTAACGCCGAATATTTCATCAGGACGCTGTGGATGAAGAAATTAATACGTTTGTAAGAAACAATCTTTCTTATATCATCTTTTAATACATGTACGTTTGGAATGTTAATTATTTTGCTTAATACTACAATGATAATAGTGCCCTCTGGGGACAAACAATCGAACTATATGCACATGACACTTTCTGAGACAAGATTTTGAAGTATTGTGAAACTAATGGTGCTATAGAATTGATTTTTTATTTTCGAGTTGTGACACTATTTGAGTGGGGGTGCGATTTATGTAAAGTGTGTGACTTTCAGGTACAGTGCGTAATACGCGCATTGTTTCGTTGTGTTAAGTTTTCGGATACGCCCCTCTCGTATCCGTAAACTTAAGGCGTCTGATACACATGCTTCTTTAGTGGCACGTGAGCATGCGCAGTATCGACCTTGACAGTGGCATGCTTATTAGTGGCATGTGTGTACGCACATTGCTAGAAATGAGCATGCCACTGTCATTCACCATAGAGAAGGGGTATCTTTGGAGCATGTGTGAACAGACTTGCTTATTTATGAGCATGCTTATGTCATTCGCGGGCTTCGCGGCTAGTATTGTCAATGCGATCTTCTCAGTCCGCGACAAATGAAACAAATATGGCGCGTTGGGGAGATGATAAAACATTACTTTTCGTGACTTATTATAGGAATCACGAATGTCTGTGGAATACTCGGTCACCGTTGTGTAAAAATAATATAGTGAGAAATAATGTTTACGAAACTTTATTAATAGGCAAACTAAAATCAAAAATGTGCGGATGGAAACTCGGGAACTTTTTTGATTTATTGGTTCACTTGAATTTTCTATTTCAGTTTGCAAAGTTTCCATTTTGAACAAGAGCGTCTCTATTCTATGACAAGAGCATGCCGCTAATAAGCATGTGTGTTTGATTGTTAACTTTGGGCATGCTTATTTATGAGCATTCCACTAATAAGCATGCCAGTAATGAGCAAGTGTGTACAGTTGTTAGGGCATTCTTATAAGTGGCATGCTCATTAGCATGCCAGTAAAAAAGCATGTGTATCTGTACCTTAACACAGCGAAACAATGCGCGTATTACGCACTGTACCCACGCTAACTCAATTGCGAGCTTATATATATGAAAAGTCCTACACTCGTCGCTTCCTAGCATAATACTAGCCGTTAATACTAACAGTGAAAAAAAATCACGGTACATAATAATTGCACGATTTTGAATCAGAAAATCACACGAATAGAAAACCATTAATTTTTATAAAATTGACAATATTCGCTTAAACCTAAAACTATATACAATAAAATAATAATATAAAAAATATCCGTACTCCCCTGAAAAATCATAAGAAATAATAATAAATAAAACGACCCTTGCGTGACCGCACAACATGAACCGCGCGTGGTTGCGTGTCACACTCTAATTATCTAAAGTTGTTATTCCAGCAAATTACGGACAGCGAAATTATTATTATTTAGATGTCATGACCGTGATTTAATTTCGACGCTTGCATGTTGCTTAAGCCGCGCGCTGATTGCGTGTCACACTCTAACTGTCTAATTCCAGCATGTTACCGTCTTTACGGACCGACAGACAGACGAACAGACAGACAGACAACGAAAATATTATATTTTGATTAGATTTAGGTAAGTGAATGGTATGGTATACAGCAGACGTTGGTGATGGTCAAGCCATTATTTTAACCGGGTACGCATGGTACTGTTATTTAAGATTTGTATCGATGATTGGTAACTGAGATATAACTACCGTCTAGTACCGATGGGAAAAATCAGTTACCAATCATTTATACGATTAAATAACGTTATTGTAACGAAATACTGTCACTAGATATGGACTTATAATTTGTGTGAATTTATTCCCAGAGAGATTATCGTTAATCAAAATATATTCTAGATATCTCACAGAGACGTAGCTATTTATATAAATCTATACCTATAAAACTCAATGTCTGTCTGTCTGTCTATCTGTCTGTCTGTCTGTTGTCTATACAAATCCACACCGTTTGTCCGATTCGATTCAAATTTTGCATACTTATGCTTTGGGACCCGGCGGGTAACATAGGCAACATTTCCCCCCTATTCTCATACCCCTTCCCCTCCCCTGACATATTTTCGATGCAAATCTGTACCGTTTGATCGATCGGACTCAAAATTTGGAAACTTATTCTTTAAGACTCGGCGAGTAACATAGATGATATTTCCCTCCTATTCTCATACCCCTTCCCCTCCCCCTAATATATTTTCGATGCAAATCTGTACCGTTTGACCTATCGGACTCAAAATTTGGAAACATATTCTTTAAGACTCGGCGGGTAACAAAGGCAACATTTTTCCCCTATTCTCATATCCCTTCCCCTCCCCCTGACATATTTTCAATGTAAATCTTTACCATTTGACCGATCGGACTCAAAATTTGGAAACTTATTATTTAGGACCCGGCGGGTAATATTTTCCCCCTAATTATTTTATCCCTTCCTTTACCCCTCATGTATTTTCAATGCAAATCTGAACCGTTCGACCGATCGGACTAAAATTTTGGAAACTCATTCTTTAGGACATGGTGGTTAACATTGGTGACATTTCCCCCCTATTCTTTTATCTTTTCCCCTCCCTCTGATATATTTTCGATGCAAATCTATACCGTTCGAATCGAAACTTTGTTTACCCTCACAAATTTATTTTAAACTTAATCCTTAACACGTGCAACGCCGGGTATGAACAGCTAGTAGTCTATATTATCTATACCTATAAAACTCAATGTCTGTCTGTTCTCTATACAAATCTACACCGTTTGTCCGATTAGATTCAAATTTTGCATACATATGCTTTAGGATCCGGCGGGTAACATAGGCGACATTTCCCCCGTATTCTTTACCCTCTTGTTATTATTGTAAAAATTGTTTACAATGTGTACTTCTTTTATAGTGCAATTATTTTTGTGGATTAAAACTACTCAGAATATTTCATTATATACAGTTAAAAAACACTAACTAACTAACCATCACGCCGTAGGCAGAGAGGATTGAACGCCACACTCTTCTATCCTGGCACACCACTTTTGCTTCGGCCACATTAATACATCTTCTCATACAAGTTCTACGGTTGTTGCGGCTTTTAACGGGGCCATCCTCAAACACTTGCTGTATCTGATCGTGCCAGGTCTTTCGCGGACGCCCTCTATTTCTGTTGCCTTCAACACTCGCCTCATATATTTTTTTAACCATCCATTCCTCGTTCATACGTTCCACATGACCAAACCATCTCAGCACTCCTTTCTTTATTCTATCTACCACACTACAGCTAGTATTGCATTCACGTCTAATTTGTTCATTCTTTACTCTATCGGCCAAAGATTTTCCACACAAGCGTCTTAGTGACCGCATTTCTACCGCAATCAGTCTACTTTCATTCCTCTTTTGCCAATTCCAGGCTTCACTTCCATACATTAGGGTTGGCACTAGAACGCCATTATGTACCGCTAGTCTTGCTTCCTTTGACAGATTCTTATTGGTCATAATTGCATTTAGAGCACCATTAACTTTGTTACCCGCAGTCACTCTCCTTTCGATATCATTCTCAGCCTTGCCGTCTCTACTAAACATACTTCCCAAATACACAAACTCGTTCACTTGTTCTAAGCATTCGTTGTTTACAATTACATCACACTTAGTCGTTTCAGTTATACCTTTTTCTTGTACTTGTACTACCTGTTATCTGCCAAAATTCCCCGAGCTCAAATGTCATAATATCCTAACTACATCCTATCTACAGAACACATTCCGGATTTGATACTACATATAACCACAGTATAGTAAAGCATACAGTATTATATCTTCATACAAACAGCCGAAACGACACCCTTCGAAATCTCGGTATACTTCGAACTGCTCAGTCGCCGCAGGGCTGCAGTAACGTACGGACGCAAGCGGTGTGAGACGCTCCCACGCATACATTTAGGTCAATTTATGGCACCCCAAACCATAAAGAGTCAGTCAATGAGCAGCCCTGGTGCGTTTTTAACCAAGTTTAAGTACCAAGCGGCCGTAGGTATTTATTTCAAGGACACTGCCAAGATAACATACTGTATGTATTTATTATACTGTGATATAACGTAAGTCTGGCGGTCGCTGGCTCTTACTCTAAAGGGGAAGGGTGCTTTTTGCCTTTAGAATCGTAAAAACATAATTGAGCGTAACTCCTGGCTCTGACGATTCCGAAAAAGCCAGATACTGTGTGCACGGTCTTGTCGTTCCGGCCTCGGTCCACCTGTGTCGGCGTCTATTGAGTAATCGTCCTTCGTTGTTTTTGTGATGCTTTGTTTGGCATCCGTCCTCGGCCATTTGCCGACAAAGTGTGGGCAATTAAGCGCAGTTACTAATCCATTAGCGCTGGAATACCCGAGTGGCCATTCTGCATTTTAGACGTATTTCCATCAAACAAATATATGTATAATCCAATCAGTTCGGAACATTCGCTTTTGCGACTGTTCTGGCGCGGCGTTTCTCTAATGGTGTTCTGCGATCAACATACATTAAAATCAGACCAGTGCAGTCAGTATATTGCAGCATAATTGTACGCAAACCTCAGTGGCGTGCAGTGGGTATAAACTTGGGTTATGCTGTGATCGACAATATACCTATATTTAAAAAATATATATACGCATATACCTATATGGGCATATACATATTTTGTGTTTTTTACATGTATTACGTTTCGCATCTCTATTTTTAAAAAAATAACGAATACTCATCCTAGATTTATGCTAAATAATGTGATTGGATATGTATTATGAATAAACGCTGTAAAAATTACAAATAAAATCATTTTTTGGAAACAAACCACTCTTTTCATATTAACAAGGGTTTAGATATTTACATACAAGTAGACCTCTTTTCATTTAAGAAAGACAATCGAATTAGTGTGTGTAAGCCATGCGTACGACGCACTGTTTCACTTTGTTGGTGTTTACGGGTATAATCACTAACACAACGAAACAATGTGCCACTTACATCCATTTTGGTATCATTTTATTCCACAGTAGTTATTAGTTATTGGAACTAATTCTAGACGAAAATAATGTACCCGTTTTTACAGTTAACCAAATAAATCAATACCGCTACAAGTGTGACATCTTCAAAAATCGATACATTATTGTATACATATGTAAGATATTCTACCTCTCTAAAAGGGAAAAATCTCTAACTGTAAATAATATTAAAATAAAAAAGTTTTTAGAGAGAGAGAGAGAGAGAGACAGAGATGGTTTACACTGTAAATAAATATGTTATGTGAACAATTTAAGTAAAATGACTTCAATTAAGGATATAAATAATATTAAATATTATTAAAATATTTTTATGGCAGAGAAACAAATAAATATTTATCGTAAAAAGTTATGCACCGAGTAGTCAAAGTTGACGTGCTCGTTGTTATAGTGGTTAAGACGCTCGCCTAGTGATTCACTAATTGGAGGTTCGAACCCCATTCCAGTAGACATAGCAAGTTAGCCCTATTTTCTTAGCGCAAGCGTAAATGAACAATCATATCAGTAAGCCTACGTGTATCAAAAAAAAAAAATTTAATGGAAATAACTCATATGGTTCATTAAAAATAATAATTATTCTATGCGTAACAACCGCAACACTCGTCATTAAATTTGCTATATTCATGTGGCGCTGTATCAATCAATAATTGTTACTAATTTTATCTCAATTTGCGCTGTACACGCAAAAAATCGCCTATGCAGGACGTATGACTATTTCGTACACGATTCAGTGATATTTTAAAATGCATATTTCTAGTTGCCAGTGCAGGAAGACACACAATTAGGATATAGGGTTGAATTTAAAATATGTATTATATTGTTTTTGACTGATACATAGATCCAAAGGTTTTCATAAATTTCTGTTATAAGGTTTTGAAATATAGAACAATAAATTAAGGTTTTTTTCTGCGTATTTATTTCTTCATCGAAGCTTTTTAATAATCCTAACCACAAAGATGCAATCAGATGCATTTTCACTGCCAGATAAAAATAGTAAAAACTAACTCTACGTGAAGTTTTAATATGACATGTACATTTTTGAAAGATTACTGTCGCTGATTTGGTCAACCTAAAATGTGTACAATTAAAGTGATCCCGGGGACGACGTGTTGCATCTGTCTGGCCCGCACCTTGCTGGGCTCGGGGCGGGGAGGGGGAGGGGGGGGGCAGTGCCCCCGGAGCTCCTTTGATGCCGCCGCCGCTGGACGCTCCGGCGGCTTTGCGAGAGCCGCAGCAAAATCACACCGCGACGGGGACTGCTTTGAACACCAATTCTTTTTTTTCATCATAAACACGACGTATTATATTTTGAATTATTCGGTGTCGTAATTTAAATCGAATCGAATATTCGAGTCCATTTTTGTGGCAAAATGGACTCGAATATTCGATTATGTGTGAAATTTTGAAGGCACATTCGAAAGGAAATTTTGAAGGCATATTTGAAAGAAAATTTTTTGAGCAAAATAGAAAAGACGTTTTTTTTTTTTTTAAATAGAGATGTGAACACGGAATACATGTCACATCAATATTCTTACTATTTTCAAACTAAGTTAAGCGCTTGTACTATGAAAATAGGACTAACTTGCTAGTCTGGAGTGAGGATCGAAAAAATTTTATCACTTTCCCCCCTATTCTCAGGATACCAATAAGCGCGTACAATCGTTGATTTACCGTTATTATATAATAAATAATATTAGCCGTAAATCCGTAAAAAATCACGGAACATAATAATAATTAATAACGACCCTTGATTGCAACATGAGCCGCACGCTGATTGACGTGTCACACTCTAGCGCCCGGGCCTCATTAGCACCTAGTCATCGTCAATTGTAATTCCAGCGACTTACGGACAGATATTCGAAATTTGGATAGCTGATTATACACTTCAACGTGTTTAATTTTGGTGTTGAACAAATGTATTGACATTTCTGTTGTCTATTTTTGTTGTTTTTATTTATATTTTTTAATGCTTTAACAGGCCATGCGACTCAATTACTGAAGTGAAACACATCACAAAAACATCCAGACTTGAGTAAATCGCATAGATTTATTGTGACCTCACCGGGAATACGACCCCCATACCACAGTATAGTAAAGCATTATACTGTATAGTATAGTACCACAATATAGTAAAGTATTATACTGTGCCCATACTCCCGTTGTCAGAAGCCAGCTTCATGCCAACCATGACGTGAGCTGCAATACTGAGATTAAGAAATGTTAGTGATACCTCAACTGGAAGGTCAGAGTTAGTACAGTATTTTGTTTGGTGAAGAATGAGTTCTAAATTAGTAACACGTTCACATCAACGTTTGGGCGGGTCTCATACTAAAATACCAAACTGTTCTCCTTTGAAAAAAAACTGATACATGGAAATAGAGTGTTGAGTGGAGTGATATAATAAGTTCTATGAAATAAGAATTAAATTAATGTGTACCGTTATCTGCACTTTCAAAAGTATTGTTTTTATACTTCAAAGATGTAAGTTTCTTTTCTCGCTGCAATCAATCGGGGAAGCCCAAAATATGAGAAACAAACCAAAATTTTATTGATTTAACAAAACATGATTGTCACGCTTTATTGCTATCCTGAGAATAGGGAGAACATTGTAAAAATGTTGAAACAAAAGGCCTATTCTGTTTTGCCCATAAAGTTTCTATTCAAATGTATCTCCAAAGTTTTCTTTCAAATACCCCTACAAAATTGTAACGTTATATTGCTATCTTGAGAATAGACGGGTTTAAAATATTACAAGCGCGGAATAAATTTTATTCTTCCGAGTTATTTCGCCTCGTGGTGTGATACACCCGAGCCGGGAGATCAGCCCGCAGAAGACAAGAGGCCAACAGCAAAGGGCCATTAGAGCCATTATCGCCTGGTGTTTGTTGAATTTCGCGTCCTCTCGACAGCTCCGCACCGAGAGGCGGCGAGCTCAAAGCCCGACCTTAGCATTGTCAGGAACAAAACTTCATTGTGATGTAGATCGATTTCCCCCCCGATGCATTATGCGGACTCGAAAAATTCCGGGCCTATCCAAACTTCATTGTGTCCTCAAATGTGCGAGGGTTTTCATGCTCGGATTGCCTCCGCACGTCGATACGGCTTAATTGGCGTCCAGTTGGCATTAATTGATTTCACTGTGTGCAGTGCGCCCGTCCTGCTCAGCTGTGAACTTTATCTAACCGATTTCACAGTGCAGATATATTGCATTGCAAGTACCTTCATTGTGGCGGCGATCCTTCCGAACATCAAAGACGAAATCCGACAAATAACCCTAGAACACAGTATAATAAATACATACTATACTGTGCCTAGAAAATATTGTAGGTATGTACGAGTATGTATCCTGGAACCCATGTTTGCAGAACTGAATTATGGATAAGGTTTTGAAAGTTTTCGCACAATAGTGTCGATGTATCAGAATATTGATGTGGAACCTTTATGGGTATACCATGGATACCATGGATAATGTGCGTCGCTGTACTTATCTTTATGTAAATATAATTCTAAAGTTAGTGGTACACACGCGTTGACTAGTGCTTTTGTAACTACCACGGTTTTCAGTTTGCGGTAAATGCAGTTTTGTGTCTAACTATTCAGGTAGCCGGATTAGAGGGAAGGGGTGTTTTAGTCAATATTGAAAAGACAGGACTTCGGTACGGCATTACAAGCCGGTACTTAACCTGCACACCAACACATACTCATCACCTCAGCCCTGATGATGGACCCTGCGTCGGCCAGACAGGTCACATGTACACGGCAGAATATCGAAGAAAACTACACAGAAGATGCTGAACGGCCGTGAAAACCTGAGAACATCATTTTAAATTAGTAATCCTCGGTGAATGCACTCAAAACCTTTTTTTATATTATATATTATATATTGCCTTGCTTATAACATCACATATGATACTTGACAACGTCACATTTAAAACCTCAAAACTAGTGAGCTTTTGTCATTAAAATGTGCAAAGAGGAGAAAATTTGAGTAGTGACTATTTTATTTTAAAAAGTTATCTAATATATCACGCAGATGGCAGCGTAATATCTGTGTTGCGACTAAATTCATATATTCGGAAATAAAAGCTGCGGAAGTACCATGTGCGGCCAAACTCTTTTGAGGAGGAAATTGCGAGCGCCGGCCAAATGCCTGCGAGCGTAGGCCATAATGTGCACGTATATTTCGAAGTTAATAATTCTACAGTCGTTTGGCAATTTGTCATTTGTCTTGATATTAAAAAAATATTGCTCTTCGGTCGTTACATATTTTAATAAAATTAGTTAAATGACCATTATGTGTCCAACTTAGATAGGGGCCTAACTTTCATCGAGTCTTTATATAAAAATAAATTTACAACCCAACTTCTCCCAAGATGTGAATTCTTGGATAAAATTAATATTTTCTTATGTTTCTCTTTTAAAAAATGGTGAATTTTTCTCGCATTGCCAGACGATCGTCTTAATGTTAAGCTGAAATTCAAATACAAAAAGTTATTTTTACGGGTTATATATATAGCTAGTAATAACATGATGTGTACGAACTAAAATACTAAAATTAGGTAGAAGGTGGTGTGCAGAGATATGCAGAATAATTTTTTTATTTCCTATGTATGTTCCTAAATATGTCTTAGAAAAAATAATGATTATCACGCAAGTTGGGCAATGTCTCTTATATTTATTAGGAAATAACTTTCACAAAGATATCTGCGTTGACTTGCCCGAAGCCATTCGGGTTATCTCGCAAAGTACTTGGTTAGTATTTAAAATCGCTTGAAATATGAGACCAAAAAGTTATTCAATTAAAGAACAATTTTGGAACTTGAAAATGTTGTCACCATTTCTATAAAGCCCGCCGCCACAAACCGGAAGATGCCAGAAATTGATAAGAAAGCTTTTGGTAATTAACCCCCGCAAGTCCATCTCTAATGAGGGGTTAGCCGTATACATTATTTGTGAGTCGGAAGCCTTTGGGCAGAGTACCTGCTTAAATGTGAGGCATTTTGAGAACTTGGGGCATCTTAGACATCAAAAGAGATGATGTAGATTGTTGAAATATCCGAAAAAGGGTGAATTCATTTTTATAATAATATATTTTACTCAAACGTTATCCACAATTCTTTGTGTAAATGATAAAATTATAATAATAATAACAAGAAAACACTTTGTATAAACCACTTTTTTTTTAAATAGAGATGCGAACACGGAATACGTGTCACATCAATTACTATTTTCAAACTAAGCTAAACTCTTGTGCTTTAAAAATAGGACTAACTTGCTGGTCTGGAGTGAGATTCGAACCCGCGACTTTTGGATCACGAGGCGTGTGTCCTAACCACAAGCCCAATAAGCTACTCACTATCACCAAGTATCGGGGTCAATGATCCTTTCATCAAGTACATAGAAATAAAGACTACGTACTTGTTTTTATATGGACTGTGTACATTCTATGTAGGTATCTACTATTTTTGTTTTGTCTGTTTAATCCAAAAGGGGGTGTTCTTTTTCGTATCCCCTCAAACGTTCCGGCCTGTTAGCTCCTTACCCGTATAATCCTGTGAATCTTATGTATTCTTTATATCCACAGTTTTTTGTAACTGTTATATATAACATGTTTATACCTACTGTATTAAATTATGTATTTGAATTACGGTTTTGAAGAAACAAGGAAGACGCTGCTTTTGCAACGCTGGGTCGCGTCGTTGCCTTTAGCAATAAAGAATGCCGACCTGGTGGCGAATGAGCAGGACATTGGATATTGAAGCTTTTGCTTATAAAACCATCCCGGGTGTGACATGGGTCAGCCCTCATCGGACCTTCCATATGTCGTGAAAACACGACATAATATCGCAGAAAACACAAACCAGAAGATTCTGAACGGCCGTGAAACCCTAAGAACATTATCAACTAGTTGAACGATTTAGAAGATGCAGACCTTCAAAATACATGTTTTGTTTCAAAACTATTTTGTTGTCAAGGTGGCGTATTACAGTTTTTGCAATCCGGCAAATCATTTTTTGCGTGTGTCTTATTTTTTATATGCCAATAAATAATAATGGACGACACGAGAAGTAATATCGATTATATATATTATTAAATATGCATATCGCTTACCTCGTTTTTTAATCCCCACCGCAACCATCAAACCGCCTACGAAACGTGTAATTTATTCAGTTGCTTTAGATATCTTTCCTATAATATGTATATAGACTAAGAGCCAGCGACCGAGAGACTTACGTTATAGTATCAAACCTGAAATATTTTCTGTACATGTACACCACAGAGACTTGGATATTATGACATTTGAGTTCGGGGGATTTCGGCAGATAGCACCTAACAATGTACAAAAAATGAGTAATTAAAATATAAAATAACAAAGCTAATTTTTTAATATATTTAACGGAACTCATATTAAACATTAGCAAACGCTTTTCGCCGGTCATTTTTTCCACCAAACGCTTTGCAGTTCCATAAATAATCATGCCATTTACGTTATAGTAACAAATCTGAATTTTATATATTTTATTCGGACCATTATTTAATAATATAATTACCCGACACCTTATATTTTAACATTTCACTTACACATCTTTTTGTACCTGTATTATCGCGTATCTGCCAAAATTCCCCGAACTCAAATGTCATAATACCAAAACCTTCTCATCTACTACAGTGTACATGTACAGAAAATATTTAAAGTTTAATACCCAAGACTCCTACTCTAATAATAGATAAATACAAATGTTACTCTGTACCAGAAGCTGTAGGTACTAAAAAAACATCTAGGAGCCACGTATTATTTTTATTAATTTCTAATTTTTTACACAATTTACTCTCACGTTTAAATAAATAACTCTCTCACATGTTTGTAAGACACTTCACACAATTTGTGTATATTTTTAAAATTGAGTTAAAAACCAATGTTTAAGTTACTAACGCCATGGGACATTAGAAATGCAGCAATTTATTTAGCACACCACAATAGTATACCTATATCATATTTTATTATGAGTTTATAGATATATCATTATCCCAATTATATATAATACTTTCGTCGTCTGTACGTACGTCTATCGTAACTTCGTGTAACGGAACCGACCGACCTTTAAAAGTACCGTCATTTTTGACGGGCTACAACTAGTCGTCTATAATTAGTTAAAGAAGATCAATTGTTATTGCAAATTTATATATATATATATATATATTATTTTCTGGTTTATTTATTTATTTATTTAGGGAAAATTAACAGTAGGTATTATATTAACAAATATAATATTTATATACCTATATTAACAAATATAAAATAATGGATATTAATTATGCCAATTACAAATTTTACACTGAATAAAATAATTTATTAAAACAATGACGTAGTAAAATAAATTTTTTAAATTATTTTAATAGCAGAGGGTGGAGGAGAATGTGGGACGGAAGTAGAAGGGAAGATAAATTGTATGAATTAGTTTGGGTGCGGTTGTGTAAATATTGATTGTTTTATGTCCCTTATCGTTCAGTTAAAAATGTCAATGTGGTGATAGTTTGTATTTGAGATTTCTGGGGTATTCTGCCGTGTTTCTGCAATCTTTCTGGCCAACCTTGTGGTTCCTATTGCAGGGTCCATCAGTCCTGATGATGGACACATCAGTTTGAATGCTGCGCATTATTTTACTACCTTATCCATTTTTAATCAAAGTTACTAAAATGTCTGCTGCAGGAATAAATAGCATTCAGAATAAGAGCATTAAATAATACACGCTTTCAATATTCAAGTTTCGTTTATTCGTTTATTCGTTTATTCAATGTTACAATGTCGCAAAGTTTACAAAGTTTACAATTTATTCAATGTTACAAAGTTTACAAAGTTTACAATTAGTGTTTACAAAATTAAATTAAGCTTTTTTCATTGTTGCTGAGAGTCTTGGCAGCAAGTAAACACTACAATTGATTTGATGCCCTGCCTGCTACACTAGTAGTTTACTGTATTATAGCAGACAGTGCTCTTCCAGTAGTATAATGTTCAAGAATATTTAGTATTTATATAACATTTGTGAATCAATATTATTGCCAATTAAAATTGAGTAATAATAATAATTAAATGTTTACAATCTAATAATGGTGTTAATTAATTCTATTATAGAAAAAGGAAAAAAATGATCTGAATAGGATATTAAATAAAATAAAATAAAACAATTAAAAGTTTTTAGAAAGATGAAAGTAAATGTTCTTGTAGGATTAGTATTTTTCAAATTTAGTTTATATCATGGATTTTAGTAGGTTTTGGACATGCTTCCTTCCCTTTTCATGCAGCCATAGTTTCACTTTTGAAGAAAAATATGCGAGACTATGGCTACAAGTTTTTAGTGTAGTGTTAAGAGTATTGAATATTTTTGGTGCTTGGAAGAGGTGAAATCTTGGTGAAAATGTTTTTGTGAATTTTGGTACAAGATATTCGCTGTTCACCTGTGCCCTTGTTGAGTGTGAGTGAGTTATTTTTTGGTGATCTTGTCTATGTCGGAAAAAATATTTTAATTGATTATCACGTTGTTAGATAAAGAAAACTATGTAATATCTTACGAATCGATTTTTAATTTAAGTACACTAAAATGTCTGCTCCTGCAGTAATAGTATCCGCATTCAGAAGGACGGTGGTACGAAGACAACGAGCAGCAGGCACCTCTCAGGCAGGCTCCGACGGAACCCGCGATCCCGCAGCACGTACACCCATCAAGCGCGTCAACGTCCAGTCGAATCAGGTTTATAGTGACGGCTCGAGGGGATATAAAGTGCAGCCTGGCTCGGCCCTGAAGGCCAGGAATGCACCAGTTGACTTATGAATGGGAGAGCAAGGCGGCTCGGAGTGCAGATGAAGCGGCAACAAACCAACAACCCTGGATGTTGAAGAACATTAACCCTTACATTGGTAGCAAACCAAACAGGGGATTTAGGAATGGAACCACAAGACTTATTTTGGAAGGAATTGAGGTCGAGATGGAAAACATATACATATTAAGTTGAAAACATCTGTTCACTATTATATTAATTTTCGTCTACAAAGTCGCAATGATTTCCCTGGATTTTCAGCAAAATAAATGAACCTATATTTGAAAATAACAATATTAAAATTTTTGCTAGCTGTTATCCCACTCAAAAGTAGACGGGGTGCATTTCTTTATGCCCGTGTAATTACCTAATTAATTTACATTTACGACATCTGAAATTTAGATGGAACCTTTGGAAAGTAGTCTAATTAATGCGATATAATATGGGAATGAAAGAGGGGAATGCTGAGTACAATGATTTAAAAACACTTGTCATTAAAAACCCAAGACGAGAATCGGAAATTTCATCCTATGTTTTTGTTTCTAGGTAGACAACAAGTTCAACACCCTACAGTTGTACAGTAGTGGCGTATAAACGATTTCAAATTAAAAAGGTACCTCAATATTTTGTTACACATACATTGTAGTGTTGGACCTCCACGATCTGGGTATTCTTAAAAATACCCTTTTATTTGATGTTGAAGCGACATGGATGTCTAACAGATTCTTATCATCGCGCAAACCAGTCATTGAAATCTGGAGTTTTGTCTAAAATATAAGTTTTTGATGAATATTATATAAAAGTGCTAATATTATTTTAAGGGTTGCTAGGAAACGGTTTGTTTCGCACACGACTACTAATTCAATTAAAGTGTTCAAATATTAAATTAAAGCCATTATTTTTGTCACAATCATAGAAATATTTACACATGAAAGATGTCTTATATTTTTGAGTGATGAGATAACAATTACCATTATAACAATTTTATTTATTTATTTATTAACGCCTTATAGGGCTTTTACATACAGATAGGTAAAGTGTACAGTAATAGAATATTTAGTTTAAAGAAAAAAATAATAATAACATAAAGTGGAAAGAAAATACTTAAAATACAGATACAAATATATAAAGATAAATATAGTATAAAGTAAAAAGCAACTAACAAGTAGAAGCATAAGGAAAACATAATATAATAGAAAATCAAAAACAAAAAACGCAATAATATAGAGTGAAAAGCAATAGCACAAGCTTTGTAAGTCATAATATAATAATAAATTTACATACAGTTAGTTATCTCACTCAACCAACAATCAAAACAAATACAAATCAATTATTTAAGTCCAATTTGACAAATACTAGTACAAGTAAAATGTTGCTATTATAAGTATAAGACGGTTTATTTTTGAGTGATGAGGTAACAATCACCATTATAACAAAACACCATTAACAAATGTTGCTATTATAAGTATTAGGCGGTTTATCTCTAACCAAGCATTCATCGCAAAATTTCTAAACCATGAAAGTTCCGAAGATTTTACACCCTAGCAATTCTACTACGTGTTGCCGTCACCGATAAAAAAGCTTACGGCTAGATCCCAATTTCAGTCGGAGAAATTTCATAAAAATGCTGATTTCCCACTAGTATCAAATCAAATTATTTCGAACGAGGGTGATTTTGAATATAAAAAAGAATGGAGATTTTGTTAACCTTCATAAATTTATTTCCAGACGCTTAAATTGATAGTACCTAATCTACTCCTTGCAAGTACACCCTTCTTAGTGTCTTTCTAGTCCCAGGCATTCGTAAGATCACTTCAGAGTGATAAAATATATTTCAAATTTCAAAATATCTATCTGAGACTCTTAATTCTTCCATCTGAATTTTTTAAAACCTTCAGAATTGCCAACA
The DNA here is from genome assembly GCA_016648135.1 of Agrypnia vestita. NCBI lineage: Eukaryota > Metazoa > Arthropoda > Insecta > Trichoptera > Phryganeidae > Agrypnia > Agrypnia vestita. The sequence continues at coordinate 6,278 of JADDOH010008057.1, read as the reverse complement.
TAAAAACGTTCAACTTCAATGTGCGCCGCTTTCGAAGAGATGATAACATTTATAATAACATTTTAGTTTCCTTCTTAGAAAGGTGGATTTAATATTTAAGAATGTGTAATTTTTACGATTTATTGCTTTTATGCAGTTGCGAACTTTTGTAGATCTCAAACATAACTTATAGCCACATGATGAGATAAATCTCAGAAATTTAGTTACGATAAATCCTAATAACTTTATGGAAGGCATGGTGGTGGAACGAAAGAGTATTTCGGTTGTATAGATAAGCTCCGGGAGCAAGCGATGATGTACAAGTATAATAACAGAGTAAAACGTGCGCAGCGGGATATCCACCCGAAACTACGACGGAGTCGTTACTCGATAGTGGAGGCTTGATATGATATGACGTGATATCTTATTATATTGCAGCTCATGTGTATAGATCTTCTGATGCAATTGCACAAGGTCACTGGCATTAGCATCGTGTCGCTAATTTATCGATCTACTCATTCAGTAATCCATGTATGATAGAGTAAAGAATGAAGATATTAGGAATGAATGTAAAGCTGATCGTAGCATAATACAGAGAATAAAAATAGGGTCGCTCAGGTGGTTTGGGCATGTTGAGCGAATGAATGAGGAAAGAATGGTAAGAAAGATATATGATGCAAGTGTTGACGGCGCCAGAAAAAGAGGGCGACCACGGAAGACGTGGCATGACCAGATTAACCAGATACTGGAAGATGGTCCTGTTAGAAGTCTGAACAACCGTCGAGCTTGCATGCGAAGATGTATGAATGTAGACGAAGCGAAAGTTGTATGTCAGGACAGAAGAGTATGGCGCTCTATCCTCTCTGCCTACCCCCTCGGGGAAACGGCGTGATGGTAAGTAAGTAAGTAAGTAAGTCATTCAGTAATATTACCATAACCAACAACACCGCTTGACCCCGCATACCCGAATTGTTTTGTCGACTAGACACTTTTAACACAGTACATACTTTCTGCGAAGTTATATAAGATCCTAGCCCCAATGCTTCCCAGATGAAATACATTTTTTATTATTATTTATTACAGGGCTTTTACAAACAATAAGATAAAGTGTACATTATTATAGAATGAATACTTTAAATGAAAATTAAATAATTGCTCAAAAAATACAACCAAGAAAAAATAACAATATATAAAAATAATAATAACAAGTGGAAATCAAATACTTAAAATACAAATATATAAAGATAAATATATTTTAAAGTAAAAAGCAAGTATATTACAAAGGAGAAGCTTAAGGAAAGCATAATATAATAAAAAATAAAATAATAATAATATAGAGCGAAAAGCAATAGCACAAGCTTAGAAAATCATAATATAATAAAAATGTTTCATAACAGTTAGTTATCTCACTCAATCAACAATCAAAATAAATACAAATCAATTGTTTAAGTCAAATTTGACAAACACTAGTAATCTTTTAATACACCTTTTAAAATATATTTGAATATTATAAATTTGGTGGCAAAGACGTCAAGTTGCTCGTATTTGTTTGCTAGTCTAGGAAGCCTTTACAGTGGGGAATTAAAAACGTAGATGTTAGCTGCAGTTTCCACGGCAAAACCTGCATGACTTCTAGATACGCGAGACGGGACTCGCAAGCAGATACGTTCTTATAGTTGAGGACAGTCGATAGTATCACTTATTAATTTTTGTATAAATGCACTTTTGCTTAATTGGGAAGACTTCGCTTACTTTTTCCTAAGAATTTGCGAAAGAGAATATTCAATGCATCGTTACCATTATCAATTCATTAATAATTTATTTAAAGCTCTTTCATAAAAAAACGATTTGATTTTTTTATTGTCATTATGTTGTTGGATCTAGAAAGTTTCGTGGATCTTTTGTCAGTCGGCCTTTTATTGTCCTTGGATCAAATATCCCTGAACCTATAGTATCACGCAAAAAGCATAACCTGAGACGAGAAGCAAGTGTCAGTGGTCAAATCTCTATGATTATGTGTGTAGATGTAGTCTCCAAAAATGTCACGGAAGCGTAATCTTTATCTCGGAGATTAATTGCGTGAGTGCGACCCATAAGCGAATATGTGTACTATGAAAATAGAACGAACGTGGATGGCCGGTTGTAGAATTCGTCTTGTGAAAGGGGGACATCCCGATTCGCCTACACAAGCCGGACATTTCATCCCTCAGCGTGACAAATGGTCGCAATTCGTCACAATTCTTTGTGGATTTCTTCCCGCGCCTCGGGCACCCCGCCCGGCCGGTCCCTCGAGGGTCCTGAGACTAATTGACTGATTTATGTCGCCGTGGATTCATGTTTCAAGTGAACTACGCTTGTCCTAAATAATGTCCAAAAACGAGCGATGAAATATCTGTGAGACGCGCGCTGAATTAACTATTGGATTGATAGACGTCAATGGGCTCTGTTGACAATTAGCCTTAGGAGAACAGATTGCGTGTTTGTTGAGATTAGGACTCGTAGTTTTATTATTCTAAAACGATATGACTCGTAGTTTTAGAATAATTATCCCCAATAATAATAATAATTTTGAATGTCCGTCCGAAACATCCTATCCAATAGCTGATCTCATTCCGATTTCAACATTAGTATGATTTCATAATTGTTATTAAATTAAATAAAAACATTGACTTGATGCTTTTTTAATAAAATACTGTATTTTTTTTTATATTTAAAAAAAATTAATGAAAATTTACGATAATATACCACTCCATTACTAAATCGCATACTTCATTGGTTTTAATTATATATATTGTAACGAACTGTTCGTTGACATTTGACAGTTCCATAGAAAAGTGTCACATGCGCAGAACGGCGGGCCGGTATGCCCAGTGGTTGAAATAAGAACTAACATGATTAATAAATAGCGAAGAAATGGAAGGGTTCTTACCCGAGTAGAAAAACAAAAGAGAGCTGTTCTTTTGGGTTTGAATAAAAAAATAGAGTAGTATTGCGTTGCGAGCGATTGTAAAATGTTAGAGATAATGTACAAGCGATAATAAAAGATTTATTTTATGAGTTGTGCCATTTCATTTTTCGAGCGAGCCACGCCACGTAACAACTGGCGTCAGAAGCGGGATTCGGGAGATTTTTAAGAAATCAACGTGAAGATCGTGGCACAGGAAGAAATGGCAACCATGGAGGAATTTTCGGATGCGGAATGCGATATGATAATGAAGATGCTGGAAGAACTGGAGCGAAAACGCCAAGAAGACAAGGAAGAACAGGAGCGGAAACGCCAAGACGACAAGGAAGAACAGGAGCGGAAACGCCAAGAAGACAAGGAAGAACAGGAGCGGAAACGCCAAGAAGACAAGGAAGAACAGGAGCAAAAATTGGGAATGTTGTTGGACGTCAAATTAGGAAGCATCAAGGAGTTTAGGGGAAGTGTTGACAAGCAACAAAAAGAATTGCAGATCACTAAACTGGACGTCAATAATCTTCAAGAAGATATCAAGGATCTTCGACAAGACGTAAAACGTGACGCTGAAAAGATACAACATGAAATCGAGAAACTTCGGGATGAAGTAAGAAATTGCCAGAAGGTTCAAGTAGAGAATGCTACGGGGTCGACAGGGAAAAAGCCTTCTACATTTGACGAACGATGTTTACAGGATAGCAACCACAGGCAGTACGAAACGGCGGTGCCCTCAAACATTAGGAATGACCAAGGAAATGGGACAACACCTGCAGAAATGACCTTCGTCGATAGTGAGGTGGCGATGGAAAATGCGGCCGAGGACCAGGTGATGACGGAAAATGCGGCTGAGGACCAAGTGACGATGGAAAATGTGGCCGAGGACCAGTTTGCGATGGACCTCAGCAATACTGTGTTCGACGCTGAGCAGCACGAGTTCACCGAACACAAGATACAGGAGGACATGGAGCCCTGGCCCTTCTGCGTAGTCACCGTGGAGGACAAGCCTATGGTGCAAGTAGGGTACAAAAGGGAGAACAAGAAACTCTCTCCCGATGAAATTAGTCCCATGGTGTTGGACGAGATGGAACAGACGACCGGAGCATACGTGGACCAGAGTGTGAAGGAAGCAGTTCTGGCTATGACAGATTACTTCAGTGACTCTCAACAACACGCTATCAGGAATGTGGTCAGGATAGTCAAGCTCAACGTGCTGCAGATCATCAATGAGCTCACTGTGGCGGCGCGGGCTTATGGGTTCAACATAAATTCAAAGGGCAAGCGTAGCGTGCTCGTCTTTGACCCAGGTGGATGTAACTTCCAAGTATCGATCTGGAGTGCTAATCATTTTTGTTGAGGATTTAAAAAAAAAATGTTCGAGGAAGCAGAGAGGTTCCGTGCAACGAAGAAGCGAATTGAGGCACGCAATAAGCTGGAAAGAAAATGAATCGATGACGATTGAGATAGATGTGAGAACACGCGCTCGTGTATTGGAGTGTGGCAGCATGGGAATTTGGAGATCTCATGGGGACAACAATGATTCTGTTCGGGACGAACAGTATTGAGAGAGGGAGGCTGTGTAACGAACTGTTCGTTGACATTTGACAGTTCCATAGAAAAGTGTCACATGCGCAGAACGGCGGGCCGGTATGCCCAGTGGTTGAAATAAGAACTAACATGATTAATAAATAGCGAAGAAATGGAAGGGTTCTTACCCGAGTAGAAAAACAAAAGAGAGCTGTTCTTTTGGGTTTGAATAAAAAAATAGAGTAGTATTGCGTTGCGAGCGATTGTAAAATGTTAGAGATAATGTACAAGCGATAATAAAAGATTTATTTTATGAGTTGTGCCATTTCATTTTTCGAGCGAGCCACGCCACGTAACAATATATTAATCTAAATATCTAATTCTCTACGTAGGTAACAATGTCCGTTACTAACGCTACCAGATGGCACAAATAATGATGATGTGTATAAAATGAGGTACATAAAATACTCTGAGTAACAATGTCCCTCACTAACATTATCAAGATGTTACGCTACTCCAGATAGCGCTATCCTCGAAGCCTTAACTGGCAGCCGAAATATATAATAAAAGTATGTCTTTTTTGACGGGTTGCAAAAGTTAAACATTAAAAGATCTGCCTATGCTTAATATGTGCTCAAGAATGTGTAATTTTATTGAAATCACATTAAGGTAACACACAATTCCTTACTGGAAAAATAATAATGTAGGTATCTACATATTTCTAAAAAGAAATTTGATTTATATTTAAGTTATTCGTAATGTTTACTTTTTTAATTCACAATTAATATTCCGCTCTAGTAAAGTTACATTTGTGCATTCGACTTGAAGTTAAAGACTCGCCGAAAACTCGACGAAAAACAAAGGCTTAGCAGCAGTTAAAAGTCACAAAGTAGTATTACGATTTTTTTAATGTTGCGTTTTTAATATTAAAAAAAAAATGCCTGTCACTGACCTTTGTCTTCTGGTATCAGCTGATCGGTTCTACAATTCTACAGCTCAAGTAGGAGCTGACCTCAGAGTTTGACGTATGCCATTCAAGTTGTCCTGGATGCAGAGCTCTTGAATATACATACATTGGCGCCATGTTTTGTCGTGTTGTGCAAAAATCAACTATTTCTTTTGTATTTATTTATACCTTCATTTGTTTCCTCTGTCGCTCTGTCTCTTTAGTTCTTCGTAAATCAGTGCTTTTTAAATGCATTGCCTGTAGCATGGTAGATAGAATAAAGAAAGGATCGCTGAGATGGTTTGGTCATGTGGAATGTATAAGCGAGGAAAGATGGCTAAAAAAATATGAGAGGCGAATGTTGAAGGCAGCCGAATTAGAGAACGTCCATGAAAGACATGGCACGATCAGATCATAGGATAATCTGGTTAAAAACCTCATCAACCGTAGAGCATGCATGAGAAGATGTATGAATGTAGCCGGAACAAAATTGGTTCTATCATGGCGTTCTATCATCTTTGCTTACCCCTGCGAGGAAACGGCGTGGTGGTTAATTAGTTGGTTAAAATGAACTAACTTGAAATAACATCGTTTCACCGCGGGAATGGTCAGTAGTTGTCAGATAAAGCGCCACTATCTTATATCTTCTTACACATCACATCATTACACATTCATATAGCTTCTCATGCAAGCTCGGCTGTTAAGGCTTCTAACAGGACCATCTTCCAGTGTCTGATTCACCTGATTAAAGGTACAGATACACATGCTTCTTTACTGGCATGCTAATGAGCATGCCACTAATAAGCATGCCCTAACAACTGTACACACTTGCTCATTACTGGCATGCTTATTAGTGGCATGCTATAAAAA
>JADDOH010008054.1:0-23965 GCA_016648135.1 Agrypnia vestita | reverse complement strand
TTTATTTAAAACATGACGTCTGTAAATCTCAGGACTCTCGGACGGAACGACAGTCGTAAGAATCAACAAGTTTTCAAATGAATAATATTTAAAAAAAAAACTAAAACGTACATAGGAAAAATATCTATTGAAAAAAATATGTAGGGACTTCAACCCGGAAATACTGACGGCAGACAGGCTTAATCGATTGGACGAAAGAACGATTGGACGAAAGAACGATTGGACGAAAGAACGATTGGACGAAAGAACGATTGGAGAAAGAAAGCATCCAACCCAAAAAAAATGGAACTGAGAAAATGGCTTCTGAAAATTTGAACCTACAAAAACGTAATTCGTCGATGTTTAATTCATTATAGCATATTTTTTCGCGTATGGCTCATTGCAGAGGTGTTTTTTTGTTATATTCAAGAACACATTCTTATTGTGAAGTTGCATTTTTTTCAGAACAAAGTTCTGTGAAATTTAAAATTTATTAATCAATTAGAAAGACACACAGAAAAATAAAATCAACGAAAAAATATTTGGCTGCTACCGGGATTCGAACCAACGGACTTCCACTCTATCCGGGATCGGCGCTTTCCCGGAAATGTTCAAGCAACCATGACATAATACCGATAGTTATGGAGATATGCCACATAAAAGTTAGCATTTTTTTTCATTATATTTGATTTGTTTTTGCAAAGAGAGAAGAAGGCTGAAGAAGAAGAAGAAGAAGATTTATTAATTACACCTTATGATGAGATGGTCTGCTTCTTTTGAAACTCTAGCAATGTAAAAATAATTTAACGCGTATGTAGTACAGAGGTTAATTTAACAGGTTATGAAATTTAAGTACCTTGGGGTGGAGATATCTGTATAAAGTGCGACCAGTATAAATTGGCTAATTAAGGGAGGGCGACTCTGTAGCGAAACCGAAGTAGCCTGGGTGTAAATTTTAATAAAAAATTATATTATTTATGTTAAATTAAAAAGTTTGTTGCACAATACATAATATACAGACTGTCCGGTAAACGGTGTTGGAGCCTTAATAATATAAAATATGATCAATTTCATTGAAAAAACACCCCCTGTAACGGACAGGATGAATGATGGCCCTGAAAAGGGCCTTTTCAAAGAAGATGGCGTTGTCGAGTTTCATGCATCATATATTGAAGGGTTATGAATAACAACAGTCCTTTAAAGCAATGAATTTATTTATATTAATCAAATATATCGGGAGACAATGTTATTGCTCAGAGCTCGACCCGCGACACACTATACACGTATAGAAGTATACACTAGGGATGGGTCGTCCACGTCCGTCCATCGACGAGACGATCAACTAGTTGAATTCGTCAACTAGTTGATCTATTTTCAACTTTATAGATAAAAAAATAAATCTATTATAATTTTGTTTACACCAATTTTTATTGATTTTTTTACATGTTTCGGGAACAATGTTCCTTTTCTCAGATTGAGCCTTAAACTAAAGTTGACAAATAATACAGATATATTTATTTATTAATAATGTCACCACAAAGTGAAAGCCTGACTTTGAAAGATTTATTCTTTAATAAATTTCTAGATAACATCTCAAATGTTAAGTATTTTTAAATTATGTATTTATTTATAAATTTATAGATAATAAATAAATGTAAAGGTTTTTGTCATTTTATTTAACTTATATTGAAACGAATGAATTTTTCGTAATCGATTTGAGTTAGTATAGTGATAGTCCAACGTTTTTCAAAAAATAAGTCAGATATATTGAAAAAATTCAAACTTTGATGTCGCATATCTCCATAACTATTGATATTAGGTCATGATAACTTTCGACTCATAATCAAGGCAGGAATATAGTCCTGCGAGGTTATTAATGCTTTCCATATAACCCTGTACACATGTAATGATATGTACCTAATATATTTTTTTATACACACATTACTGCTTTGTACTTATTTATATTTTACTGCTTACACCTGATATTGTTGTGTATACCTACTTCTTTCTTTATTATATACAGAAAGAAGTATATAAAACAATATGTAAAAGCCTATAATGTGCGTAAACAAATAAATAATAAAATATTTCTTTTTACATATAAGTAGCGGCTTTCCCCGAAACTATATTCCTTCGAACTTCTTTAAATTTAAAAAATTAATATAGCCAACCGTTGAGCTGTTGAGCAGCGTCGCGTCGAACCGTAGACAGTTGACAATCGTCCCGATGTTTAGATAGAACGTCCGCGACGTCCGCGTAACGAAGTTGATGCGTCAACTAGTTGATCGTCTCGTCGATGGACGGACGTGGACGACCCATCCCTAGTATACACACAATTTTGATATAGATGGAGCTCACGTCGCTTCGTATTATCTTAACATATATAAATATTGTTGAATATATTTCCGAGTGACGGCCAACTGTATATAGTCATAAAGACAGATACAGGAAATATTATTTCCTATAACTTTTCCATATAATTTCCTATATCTATTCCATATAAAAATGTATAAGCAATTTTGACAAATTTAATTGTGAAATTTTCTGAGCAAATACCGCTGCGATCGGTATATATTTTTTAATAATAAATTAACTTCGGTCTTGCGGGTCCAGGCGATTACGTCATACTATAAGCAAGACAAAGTACCATGTAAATGACATAATCAAAACCTGTAGTGATGAAATAATCTTAAAAAATTTTTGAATTCTGTAAATAAAACTTTCCAAGTCGTTTTTTAGACATTCTCGCGTGAGCGAACGCTTTGTGTATAAATTAAATTTCCGTCGGCGTGCAGATTCATTCCGTTCTGTGCTTTTTACGCCGTCTGGACCACTTCACCTGACTTTTATTCATCACCTCTGACCTCTGCTCTACCTACTGTTTTTGGATTTGGATTCTCTACTGAACTACTGCAAACGGACAATTAACTTTATGTGAATTTCAGAGCAACCACTGTCAACGGGTTTTACGATTACCGCTGTGCAGTTTTGGTCTGTTCTGTGAGTCTAGTACGGGAGACCTGCGCATCCTTAATTTGCGTATTCTGTACGGAACACCTCCTATGTCATTAAAAAAATCTATCTATAAACTAAAAAAAACATGTTTTTTAATATTTTTTTATAATTATTTTTGATCTCTTTTTAAAGAAAATGGTAAAAACATAAAATTGATTCCTATTGTTTTACCTTTCAAATAAGATCTCTTTGATGTTTATAGGATATTTACATGGGTAACATAAAAATGGAGGAAAATGACATATATTTTTGGTTCTGCATACATTTTTGTATAATATGCATAATATTGCACACTGCACACCCTAATCTTTTACGTTATCAACTGAATCAAACCTCACTTTCTTTTCTTCATCCTTCAATAGGTCGAAAACTTTTTTACTTACTTTATGAACTAGGTAGATACATAATTAAATTGGAATAAGTATTACCATTTTGTGAAAATAGGCAATATCTTTAAAGGAATTATTAATTCACCGAATGATGATCCAGAGAATGAATATTGCATCTTAAAAATAGAGCAACTGCCAACGACGAAACGAAATTGTGTACGACCACCCGCCACTTGGTTGACGACGGTCGAAAATGGAGATCGACTAGAGACTAGATAACATAGCACAAAACCGTACTCAAGGAGAAAGCGAACAAGGAAGGCCGACGAAGAGACTAAAGGTCTAGGAAGAAGAAGAGGAAAAAGAAAAATAGAGCAACTAAGCAGCATATTTGCTTATTTTTTAATTTCCATATTATTAACAATTTACATATAGACCAGTTTTTTGTGATTTTCCCAAAAAAATCATTATGTTAAGGCTAGAAAAAAATACATAAGCGTTTAAAAATATCCACTCAGTTTGCTGGCCTCATAAACTAAGAACAGTTTCACTCGATCCAATGTTTTCCTTGGCGTAAGTGCGAAATCATTTTCTGGATACTTGCCTGAAACTTGTTCCCCGGCAAATTTGATCAGAACAGGCCAAATTAGACCGACAGTGATCGGTTTACTGGCTCGCCAGGCACGTTTAATGGATTAGCGTAATATTATAAAAACACCAATCTTTCTGTGAAAAGAACATTAATTATTAAAAATATATTGGTAAGTGAATTGGCGATCGTACAAAAGTACGAATTGGAAATCCCGACCTTTCAGAGCATATATAATTCATAAATTTTATTTATTGATATGTGATAGTCTTTATATTGTTCTGAATTACAATTTACGACTATTTATGACTAAGAAATTTTTTCTTATAAATTTATTATTTATTTATAAAAAGTGTATTATGTACAAACTTGCTAATCAAGAACTCATTCCTAAATTGTATTTATTGATTTGCGACATTCTTTATTTTTCTCTGAATATTATTTACTATTTATTTTATCATTAAGTCATTATTTATTATTAATTTATCATAAAAAGTATACTGTGTATATCATATTCAAAATGTTCACAAAATATTCATACGTTGTACTTTGTCTAATGTCACTCTAGGACCATCCATTAGAGTCAATAATGACCTGTTGTCGGTCTGTTTCTTAAAGTAAATAAATAAATAAATAAAATAAATACATAATTTGGCACGGTGTCCTTTTTATGAAAGGGATACGTGGACCTCAAAACCTATTTTTCAAAAGAAAAATTCTTAAACCTAACCAATTTTTCCTGTTGTTTGGTTTTGCAATAAAGCCAAACGCAAGAATACTTCTTTCAGCGGAAATTAACATTCGATCATTTTTCCGTACAATTTGTACAGCGAAAACTTTACAAATTTTTCCATTATAAAATATTTGGGTGTTGTTTTGATGAAAAATTGACATTCGTACCTCACATTGGTGAAATTACAGAGAAAGCACTTAAATGTCTTGGATTTGGGCTTAGATTATAAAAGAAAAATCAAGTCTAAAAACTTGTAGTTTTGACAGAAGCAATATTTGGTCACCTTCCTATAACATTTGTTCCTACAAAATTGAAAGTTTCTTAGATTCTTAATCTATAAGTTACATATTCCATTTAACAGGCAGACCCATCGAAGCGTAAAAAAATTATGACATTCTATTTTTATTTAAAACTACCTGTTCGTACCCGGCGTTGCACGGGTTGAGGATTAAGTTAAAAATAAGATTGTGAGGGGAAACAAAGGTTCCATTGTTTTGCAAAGCCTATAAAAAAACATGTTTCCATGTAATCAAAGCTGGGATGGATGTGCTGTCCAGGGGGGCAACGATGGCCTAAGTTTACCACCAGTTCCTTAAGAATATTTATACATAATTCGGTAGAACAGTACAGATTTGCATTGAAAATATATAAGGGGTGAGGAAGGAGTAAAGGGGGAGGATGAAAATGTCGCCTATGTTTCCTGACGCGTCTTAAAGAATAAATGATAATAAGTAAATATAAGATACAATAAGAATTAAAGGTTTTTATGAGTCTCGGAAAAATGTCATTTAAAATGATAAGCTCAGAAGTGCACTTTCTCATTGGTTCAAACGCTTTATTTAAGCAAAAACAACCAACCAAATATAACCAAAAAAATTTAATTCGAAAAATGTTAGGTATATCTAAAATATTTATCAATATTAAAAGGGTAGGTATCTATCTACCAGCGCCTTTTTTTTCAAATAATTTGTGCGAATCCGAATAGAAGTTGTTTCGTGTCAAAATTTCAAAGCAATAGTTGAAGAACTTTAGGAGATTTAAGATTTAGGACAATCGAACATTTACATTTTTATTTTTATAAATAAATAGTAGGTATATAAAAACAAAGTAGGTATACAAAAACATCCTGGTATTCCAATGCAATATTGTGCCAAAATTTAAAAGCAATCGGTGAAGAACTTTCAGAGATTAGCGATTTTGCACAAACGAACATTTACATTTTTATTAATATAGAAGATAATAAAGGGGGTTGTGGATTGTCCAGGTATGGTGAACATGATTCATTATCGGATACCATGTCGTTATGGCACAGGTGATTATTCATTTTGATATTTCTCGCTCTATTTTACCATGCTAATAATAGATTCACCTGTATGTCTGGATGGAATCTTATAGTCGATATTTCATCCGCTTCCCAATGTCCAATCGATCTGAAGTTTTGCAAACAGGTGTTTTCTCAATGATAAAACATAAATCAATTCACTTATTAATCAATGAATCCATGATGATTAATTAATCAAAGTTTAAATGGAAAATAAGTTAATGGGCCCACCAAAAAATTGCGCTAGTTTCCTATAGTATCTAGTAATTTTGTCGCCGGGTAATATTAAGACTAAAAAGTAGAAAATTATATTATTAATTTTTTTATAAACCGCGCTTATATGTATTTAAATGTAGGTACTAAAAAGTAAAAAATAAATTTTCGATAATTTTTTTGCCACACCCTCCAAATAAAAGCATGGGCGCTTTTCCTCCATCAACAACAGAATTCTGTGATTTACATCAATATCGTAAGCGCCCACCTTTTATTTGGAGAGTGAGGCAAACATTTTTGGACCAAAAATTTATTTTTCAATTTTTAATACATTTAAATATAAGCTTGGTTTTATTTATGAACAACTCATGTACACAACGATTGCATAAAGTTGGTAACGAATTTAATATAAATAATATATAATAAAGTTATAGCAATATAAAACAAAAGCAAGGACAAATGAAAATTAGTAACAAGATGGAGGCAAGATCTGTACTATCCAATCAGAGATTGTTTGAATATAGACAGACTTACGCCGAAGAAGTCCAGATTCCAGATCCTGTCGAGTTTTGTGACCTAATGTGGCCTTAGTATCATGTTATGTCATTTGCCTTGTCTGTTTCATTTTTAACTTTTTACTCTAAATTTTGTATTGTGTACCTAATGATTTTCTTTCTTGTACTGTATAAATTATTACGATATTTCCATTTTTTTACGTATTTAAATTACAATGTTTGTTGCATTATTTTTTTGTGAATTAATAATTATTCAATGTAAAAGTCCTAAGGGCATATAAATAAATAAGTAAAAATATGATTCACGAGTTCACGAGAATTGGAACAGAAAAGGTCGATACACCTCAAACAAAATAACACGGACAGTGTTGACTTGTTTACATGAGCGAAGACTGCTTATGAGCGCCCTTGGCCTATAAACATTATAAATAACATTGCAGTTTCATTTTCATTGCATTTTACAAGAGCGTGCAAGTGGAGTTTGCTCTGTTTTGAATTACATGGGGTATTTTTGGGTATATTCACGTGTGTAGCGTATAAATGTAAAAGCGCCACTATCCATACAAGATCATTTTTCGGTGTGCGAAAAATTGCTCGCAAACAGTTGCTCGCCCACAATTGCTCGCCAGGAAACTTGCTCGCCAGCTGCGGGACAGGACGTTTTAGTTTTTTTACATGAATTTAGATAATCGTAGGTACATATTAAGAAACACGTTTATTGAAAAATATATACGTATATTTTCAATTATTATTTACAAAAGATAAGCCAGAAATAATGAAAAAACATGCAAACTGATGTCTCTTACCTCTGTTATTGTCGACTTTTCAAATGTAAATAACATTTTCTATTCAATATTTAATAAAAAAGACTCTCTCGAAGTTTATATTTAACTTGCATTGAAACGAAGGAATTTTTAGTACCTAATCGATATAAATAAGTCAGAAATATTGAAAAAAATACTAACATTGATTTTGCATAACTCCATAACTATTGGTCATGGTTGCTTAAAGATTTTCAACACGTACCTAATCAAGGCAGTAATCCACCAGTAAAGTATTGCAGACTAACTCGGTTACACCCTGTATATATTCAAAATAAACAGGGTGTAACAGAGCTAGTCCACAATTCTTTACTGGTGAATTCCTGCCTTGAGTATGTCAAAAATGTTCAAGCAACCAATTAATCAATTATGGAATTGTAGATTATCAAAGTTTGCATTTTTTTCTTAATATTTCTGACTTATTTTTTACAAAACGTTGAACTATCGCTACAGTAACTTATATCGATTACGAAAAATTCATTCATTTCAATAAAAGTTAAATAAAATTATAAAAACATTGCATAAAATCCAATTGGAATTTATCATTTTATTTGACTTGTATTAAAGGAAATGAATTTTTCATATTCGATACTGTAATGATAGTCCAACGTCTTACAAAATATAAGTCAGAAATATTGAGAAAAAAATTCAAAATTGTATATCGCATGACTCTATAACTATTAATATGAGTCGAAAATGTTCAAGCAAACTGTCACGGTTTTCTACTCATAATTAAAGTTTTATGGACTAGCTCTGTTATACCCTGTATATATTTTTTTCAAGAACACATTATGTTTAATTAAAAATAATATTGCTACATAGGTACTATAGTAAAAAATGTACGTATGTATAAGACATTTTTAGGTATAGATCTTTACATATAAGCTTACAAATGAGTTAGAGTGGGTGCAGTGCGCAATACGCGCATTGTTTCATTGTGTTAAGTTAGCATACGGCCCTCTCGTATCCGCAAACTTAACACAAAGAATCAATGCGCGTACTACGCCCTGTACCCACACTAACTCAATTGCAAGCTTATATGAAAAAGACCTATGCATACTGTTTCATGGGAATGACTAATTTCGACCATAGTCGTATTGAATAAAATAAGCGAGGTACATAAATACCATTTTTACAACTTTACAAATTTGATAGATGTGTGATCGATTATCGATTCGGTGAATGTCACATTGTGTAAAGTGATTATTTAAGCCAGCCAGTGACAGGTTGCGAGTCCCGTAAACAAGAAAGGGGTACCATACACACTTTCCCATATAAATAGCTTCGTGTCTGTGAGATATCTATCTATTTTTTTTATACATTGATGCACTGCGACGCCCTTCCGACGGATACGGAAGGTACCGTTTAATCGCTCACACACAGATGTAAAGGTACAGATACACATGCTTCTTTACTGGCATGCTAATGAGCATGCCATTAATAAGCATGCCCTAACAACTGTACACACTTGCTCATTACTGGCATGCTTATTAGTGGCATGCTCATAAATAAGCATGTCCAAAGCTAACAATCAAACACACATGCTTATTAGTGGCATGCTCTTGTCATAGAATAGAGACGGTCTTGTTCAAAATGGAAACTTTGCAAACTGAAATAGAAAATTCAAGTGAACCAATAAATCAAAAAAGTTCCCGAGTTTCCATCCGCACATTTTTGATTTTAGTTTATATAATTTTTATTGTAAGATTTGAATCATTCATGCCTATTAATAAAGTTTCGTAAACATTATTTCTCACTATATTATTTTTACACAACGGTGACCGAGTATTCCACAGACATTCGTGATTCTTATAATAAGTCACGAAAAGTAATGTTTTATCATCTCCCCAACGCGCCATATTTGTTTCATCTGTCGCGGACTGAGAAGATCGCATTGATAATACTAGCCGCGAAGCCCGCGAATGACATAAGCATGCTCATAAATAAGCAAGTCTGTTCACACATGCTCCAAAGATACCCCTTCTCTATGGTGAATGACAGTGGCATGCTTATAAATCAACCGGCGGTTGATTTTTGAGCATGCCACTAGGTGGCATGCTCATTTCTAGCAATGTGCGTACACACATGCCACTAATAAGCATGCCACTGTCAAAGTCGATACTGCGCATGCTCACGTGCCACTAAAGAAGCATGTGTATCAGACGCCTAATTCCTACCTAATTACACGCTTTCCGGAAGTACAAAGTTGGAGCGTATATATTTTTGCCAAAAATACGAAGATAAAGTTTCACGGTCTCCACGTCGCAAACGAAAACATCACAGCAATATAATTTTCTACCATAGGCGTCGTACTCACGTCGTCAAGTTGTTGAAATTTCTCTGTGGGTATTAAATAAACACAGTTCTCTTCATTGAAAATATACTTCAAAATTATAATTATGCCTATATTGAAAGTTGAAAGGAGCAATATTTGAAAGCGTAAAATGTAATAGTTAGTACTATCAATAATGCGAGGAAATGAATCGGTCATATTACGAGACATTTAAGCAAGCCTTAAATATCATAGGACAAAGAATTTAAGAAAAACGACTAAAAGGCAACGATAATAGCATTTTAACCAAATATTAGAAAGGCAAATGTAACCAATTAACAAAAACTGTCAGCTGCGACAAAAAACGGAAAAAAATATATAATTCGGATATATACATTTTTGAAAACTACAGTTTATTTTCTCTTATCTTATTTTATTTTGAGTCTACCATTTCTTCATCCTTTTTCGGTCGCTTCATTGGTACGCTACATGTAGCCTAATCATCCAAGCCTTCGTAATTTTATGGATTTTGTAAATTTCGGCATATTATTCAGATTGTTTAGTGATTAAAACGTCTACTCCTACATCATACACTCAGGCCCGGTTGTTTCAAGGATTTAAATAAAAGTTCGTTTAAAGCATAGATTTTTACAGAAACTGATCGTTTGATTGGTGAAGAACGTAAAAATCTATGCTTTAAACGAACTTTTACTTTGATCCAACTTGAAACAACTGGCACTTAAGCAGCTCTGAAAATATTCATGAAAATCGTTTAATTAAATACTATAACTAATATTGCTTCATCTTTTTTGACCACCTTTTTTACATCAATATAGTTTTTTACAATATACCATTTGTTCTTCTATATTATGTTCGGCCTCAATTGTATTATTTTCACTGAAAGAAAATTATCTGCTGACGGATTGCCTTTTACTTATCAGGGATCAGGGCTAGTCAGAATTTAGAAAATATATAAACTATCGATAGAGCCCTCTGAAAGTCAATGTAAAAAATATTAAGTTTACAAGTAAGAATTTTATCGCAGTGTTAACAACACTAAACTTAAAATCTGTTTTCTGAAAATTACATTTTCAAAATCAGTGACCAAAATATTTACGTAAAAAAACTAGGAGAAATTTCTACATTAAAAAACTAGGACATTTTTTTATGAATACTTTTAAATTCAACAAAATTAATCATTTTTTAACATGAAATATACATATTGAACCTGGATTTCGATATTTTTAGAAATCCTTAATCTAAAAATTCATGTACATGATATGTAGGTTTGGTTTGGTTAGGTTGGGTTTGGTTAGGTTTGGTTTTTTTTATTTCAAAGGATCCAAATTCGTACATGATTGGTTGGTGCAAAGCCGTTTTTTAATAGGCAGTCTGAGATAATGACTGTATCTCATCCATATAATACTTTTTTTAAAGTTGAGTCTTGAAATGAAAATCTTTAAAATTACTTATTATTAATAATAAATAATAATTAATGGTTTGGATACAATTATTTTTTTATTTTTTTTAAAATTTTTTACCCCTGATGGCTTCACCCGTTAAGGGGGAATACACATCTAAGAAGCGCAAAAATTTCGTGAATTTTTTTAAGGAAACCTATATGACTTATGGTATAAATATTATTTTTACTTGAAAGTACATACATTAATGAATATGTTAAAAAAAATTATAAAAAAAATATACAACATTGGCGTAAAATTTTTGGGTTCTGACCACTCCCATTTTATATGTAACCATCAGAATAAGAAAAACAAAAAAATTAACAAAATTGATACTATAAATTAGTCTTTGACGTAGAAGTTTCTGAAAATATCGATTTTTGACAAAATGACGAGCGTTTGAATTTAAAATAGCTTTTTTTAGGAAAAAATTCGGGTTTATTACGCCGATAAAAAAATACTAAGTCACTTAAAAAAAATCCTACGACAAAGACTAGATAATTATGTATAAAATAACCACTAGTAATTTCAAGTTAATGGGTTCAGTGGTTACCGAGATATTTTGGTCACCGATTTTCAAAACACGCTTTCGAGTAAAACGTGTATGAAAATTGAGCAATGAATAAATCGCGAAATCTTTCAACTTACATAAAATCATCGATTCCAGGTCCATAATATAAATCTTCCACCTTGCTTTGAATTCCCATACCATCGAGCACTCCTCACAAACAAAATAAAAATACCTACGTCTAAAGTTTCTATTTGAAAGGGCCCGGCTGGCAGCTACCTGCATGTAGCGCGGCGCCGTCTTGCGCGCGTTGCCACTATTATCAGCTATAACAATTTTTTTTTTAATTTTTGCTTGATATTTTCACCGGACATTTTTAAGACCTCGAGCTTTAAGAAAATGCAAAAATTTCAAAATCGCTTTTTCCGGAACGTCTAGGTAGGTATTTCCCCTTAAGGTAAAGTGGTCCGTTGCCAGATTAATTATCTAACCACACATTTTTTTTATAAAAATATAGCCGAATGTTGTTAACATAACTGGAAACTCGCCATATTTTACACCTCGACAATAACTTTATCATACAGCCGACATAACTTGGCCCAACTCGAATGTTGGGAAGTCATCTTGAATAACTAACCTCGTGAACGTTCTCATCACCCGTTTCCCGTCTCCTTCCGCGACGGTCTCAAACGGAGAATAGCCTATAAAGATGATCTCACTTTCAGATTTTCCGCGAAAAGTGTCGGCGACGCGCGAAAATGTTTCCGCCCCACTGACAGCGCGTGTTCCTAACGCGAACTTTATCTTCCGCTTCCGGTCCTCCGCAGCCTCCCCCGGAACAGCGGCGGCCAACCCTCTCCCCGCGAGACATTACCGCGGTCCTGATAGTTTTCAATTTAGATCAGATTTCAATTAAGATACATACATTTTGTCGACCTTAAATCGTTCGATTGTGAAGGAAAAAAGGCACAGCGTCGGTTGACTCGCGCAAAAAAGGGAATTTTTTATTTTGATCTGAATTGAATTCGTGATTTTAAAATTACATTCACATTTGTACGAATATTTGAACATCATAGTTATTTTAGAACTTTTTAAATTGTATTTTTTTATTTCATAACACCCCTATTATTATTTTTTTTTACTTCTCTTTTTATTATTCTCTTCTTCTGCTTCTTACGCTTAATCGTTTATGTAATATTTACACTTACATATATGGCGGACCAGTCTTGTCTGTCTTGTGCACCAAACCTGGTTCACCGGGATAGAAAGTAATATTATTATCCCTATTGGCAATTAAACCCCCGGTGGGGGTTGACATCTTTAATCTTTCATAGTTCATTATTATATCTAGTTATATACTAATGTTCCCGTATTATTATGCGATCTTTATTTTTTTTTGACAATTAATAATTATTTATTTCATTTTGATACACTTAATATTTTTCTTTTGTTTTTTACTAAATGTGCTAACAAAAAATTATTATTTTATAATCCCTAAATCTTGAAGATTTAATCCAGGATTGCTATTTTGATAGTTATGTGTCAAAATGAAATTTTTAATAATTCAGTATTGACGTACTGACATACGTAAAAATACTTCATATTAAATATAGTTTTACAGTTTTTATTCGATAAAATATTCATAATACTTGTACATATTTATTACCTATATGTTACGATACAACTCTAATTAATATGTTGTCATTTTAAACTCTTAAAATAATGTTTTTTTTGTCCATAAACATTTTTATAGTCTTTTAATGTAGTCATTTGAAAGTCATCGCCTGTCGGCATTATTTGACAGGTTCCATATTTATTGAAAATGATAATTTCATTACATTTACGAGGAACGTTTTAAGTGTTTACCTTATTTACTTTGTATTACTCGTTATTACTATTATACTACTTCGTTAATTGCAGTAAAAAATCAGTCGCATATTTTTTTTTTCATTTTAGTCTGACCGAATTAATAAGTTTCTAAACATCCTTATATTCGAAAAAAGTCACCAACACATGTTTTATGAAGTTTTCAGTTTAAAAAATTCAAAATTTTCAATCAAAATGGAACAAATAAATGGTTTATGTTTGTCAATTCGGCTACGAATTTGAAAACAATACGACATATAATAACTATTTTACATTGTGTATCATAATATTGTGGTCCGGGACGTGCTGAGGATTTAGGGATGTATAAAATTACATTGAGTGTTGCGGAAACTAAAATAAACTTTTCGTACATATTTTGCTTACCCCTTTTCTACCCTTCATGTCTCTTTAAATCTCACGCACACCTGTGTGTATAATAATCAGCACACCCCAAACCGAGACAAAATAAAACTTTATTTTGCCACCTGCGATATTCGCGTGAAAGGTGTAACGGTAGGAGAGTTCCAAAAAACTGTTGAATCTGGGGAAGTTTGGTGCAGGTAGAAATGAGTGGGTGCGTACACGCCTAAAACAAGAAGTTGGGTAAAAAATTCAACACATACAAAGTAGGTTTTTGCCTGTATGTCTTCTATTGCTAAGTGTGTACTCTCAAACTTCAAAAGTACTTCCCTATTCGCCACTTTGAACAGCCCTCAAAGCGGCATATTTCGAAGAAGAAAAAGATGTTGTGAAAATTTGTATTGTGAGAACAGAAAGAGAGTGACCGATTGAAATTATCGTATTTCTGTTTTTACCTTAATTATAAATAAACAGTAATCTTTGTAAGTCTTATAATACATATCGAGGATAGAAAGATAAAAGAGCTTTAGTGATTACTTTGAACTTGACAGAACAACAAGATTGTGTCAATATTTCTTTTATTATTAAACGATTGCCATAAATGTTTTGGATTAACAAATTTGGAAATCGTTTAAAAATCAGAATTTTATTTTACTCTCCTGTAAAGTTCGAAATATTCACCAACGCTCTTTTGGCTTTTTACCCTCGGTATCATCTACCCTTCGTTGCTGTTAACTACTCATATAATATGTAATCAAATCATTCTCAAATATTTTTTTCTCCTTGCTTTCTTCTGTTATAGCTGTTTATTTATAAATTATGTATAAATAATTTAAATTTTCACTAAACTTTTACTACACATAAGTTGTTTTGTGACTACTATTATTTCGAGGAGGGCAGTGTAGTTTATCTCGATGTAAGTGCGTGTATGCGTTCGTGTGTGTATGACAGTGTGGTGGATGTGCCGGTTGCAGGAGACGGGAGGACCTATTGTTGCACATATAGTTGTATTCTACTGGAATAAATGTGTGAATTGGTGTTTAATTGGGAATATACCGGATTCTCACACTGATAAGGATTGACATCACAGTCAGTCTCTTTCATCATCAAGTACAATCAACTGATTGTACTTGATGATGACTGCTACTGCTGAAGCTACGAAATTACTCAGCATGTGTGTAGTCAAGTTAAATGAAAACTAAAATTAAAATGTTGCAACACAAATTAGCCGCTATATCAAATATTTTTATTACTAAGAACGACCATCGAATAGTACCCACCACTTACCCGGATAGTTCTATGAGCAAAAGTTCCCATATCGGTTCTACTCATTCGTCTCCAGGTTGACATTTTTTTATACTACAAACAAGAACTAAAAACGATCATATTAGAATGTAATAAATATCACAATTTTTTGATATTTTTAATGCGTTCAGAATAAAGTACACAATGCACCTCTAGAACATGACCGCCACAATCCAGTGTCACATTCGGAGTAAATCTTATTTTAAAAAAAAATATTTTTTATTTATTTCATTGTCTCAACTTTAATTAAACCATACTACCTGGATAGTGTATCTATCTATACATAATATATGTGTGCTTTTTTGATATACAAATTGTGGCTCTGTTGTTTCAGATATTTTGAAAATATTTGATATACCTAGCAATACAGCAATAATTCGTAAAACTTACAAATAGTACTAGCTAGAGCTATGACAGTCTTACATTATCATAAATACTGACCAGGCAATAGGCATGATGACAGATTTTTAAATAGCCTTCTATAATGTATAACATCTACTATTACCGAAAATAATATTATATCAGTAATAAACAAAGTTTTTACTCAAATAATTGCATTTTCATCTACCCATTTTTAATTTCGCGCGAAAATGCCCGCAGGCGTCATGGCGTCTACGTGACGTCAAGCCTAAGTAAACATTGCATTGTGTCTATGGCGACAGTTCAAGAGACACGGTAAGGGTTACTTTGGCATGACGTCATTCGCTCTGATCTGTGTTTTAGTTAAAATGGCGGATTGCACAATTTTATACTTTTATTTTATTGAAAATCTTATTAATCTCAATGTGTCATTTTTTAGAATCCTTTCAAAATATTTACTTCTCTAAATTAATTTATTCTTTAATACTGTCATCATGTCTATTGATTTTGCATTCTTCCGTTTGTGGCGGTGTTGTCCTAGGAGTGCGACCTTATTTCTCATTTTATTATTTTGGTGTCAAGATATAAACTCTTCAATAATTTGAGATATTCTGTCTGGCAAAGAAGTGTATTTTTCGAGATTTTTGTGAATACTTCATGCGCCGTCTTTTACAACAGACATGTTGGTACCTTAACCTTAACTAGCTTAACTAGTGTATAGATATGTACGTATGTAAGTAATACGGTCCCACAGAGCGGTGTAAGCCTTACGTTACATAAAAAATCCACCAACACCAGTCCGCGTGTATTATCCTGCAAAGTAAAGTGTCGCTTATTAAAAGGATTATGTACACACGCGTGCGGTAGCTATGGCTTCCTCGCTGCTCCAGGCTTTGTATTGCGAGTAATTTCGAATAACAGACGTAATCGTCAAGAAACAACTCAAAGTTTTCACTAGACGATCCGATCCGATTGTTGCGCGGTATGATCGATAATCCTGAAATTATGCAGAGCATTGGTTTGTATGTTCCTGATAATTACACTAGACATCGTCAGCATAGATTGTTTCACATTCCAATATACAGGACCAACCTGCCGATGGTTATGCCTGTTGGAAGAGCCACAGCTATGCTGAACAAAATCGCTTTGGGTATTGATATATTCCATGTGTCTGAGGGGGTTTTCCGAAGCGGGATTCTCCTACACCTTTGACCAGATTTTATGTTATTTTTAATTTATTAAATATTTTCATTTTTGATATATACTCCCTAATATGTATGCCTTAAACATTTTGTTTGTCATGTACATATTATCATGAAATAAATTGAATTGAAATTGAAAATTGAATTGAAAAAATTGAAATTATTATCCGAAACATAAAATGCCCGTTTAATCAATCTTTATGCTGCAAAAATATTATCACGTGTCGTGGCTGCGGGAGGAATGGATGAAAACGCCGGAAATTAATTAACGATTGATAATCATTTAATCTGATTGTTTCGCCAATTAGATACTTCGCTCGATTATTCGCTCTGATTTATCGCTTCAGTTATCGCACTTGGCTATCCTTGTCCCTCGCGACTCGCAGCTGACGCACGGTAACGATCTTGAAAATGCTGATACTTTCGTACTTTCTAGATTATTCTAGTGTTAAGAATAAGGTCATTGTTGTTTCTCGGTCATTCCAGGCATTTCTGGACTCTTGTAGACGTTTCCTGAAGGTTGTAGATCACCTTAGGCAATTTTTGATGTTTCGATAATGATATGACATTGAATGGAATCTTTTGAGATGGATCTACAGAGAAAGCTGGGTGAATAATCACACATATGACAATAAGAACATAAAATGTTTTTTAGTTCTACTTATTTAATTTTTATGAGATGATCTTTGCATGATGATGGCATTGGAGGCCACTTTAATACAGATAAGGCGAAACGCACGTCTCACAAAAATTAAATAAGTAAAACCAAAGGTGATTTCATTTTCAAGTGTGATTATGGAATTCTGTAAACTTACCTTAGAAACGATAAATTTGGATGAATGTGGATTGAGAAATATGCTTAATATTTCACCTGTCAGTAAAAGATTCTGATGCTCTAGAATTTCAAGTAATAAAATACAAAATATAATTTTAAAAAACTCAAAAGGTAACATGTTTACATGAACACATTAATTTACATATGTTAATTATTGTATGTCTCTACAATATTAACGCCAAATAGATCAATAATATGGACAAATATAAGAGATATAATGATAGAATAAAGAAAGGATCGCTGAGATGGTTTGGTCATGTGAAACATATGAGCGAAGAAAGGATGGTTAAGAAAATATATGAGGCGAGTGATAACAGGAATAGGGAGCGTCGGTGAAAGACCTGGCACGATCAAATACTACAAATATTGGAGGATGGCCCTGTTAAAAAACCCAAAAACCGTAGAACATGCTTGAGAAGATGTGCGAATGTATCCGAAGAAAAAGTGATGTGCCAAGATAGGAGAATATGGCGTTCTATCCTCTATAACTGTTAGTTAATATGGATGAATAAAATAACGATGAGTGATGTAAAACAATAAAAATCAGAAAAATTGAATTTGCATCGCGTCTGGAAATTCAATTTTTCTGATTTTTCTGATCTGGAAAATAGGGCCCCGGAAGAAGGAAAACATTATGACTGATCCAAGACACTGTTTGGTTGTTTATTCCAGAGCTTTCCCGGACTGCAGAAAATCAGCGAACACGGTATCCAACGTTCGTTGAATGAATAGAAGGTGAGAAGATGAAGAAGAAATGAATTATTTCAAAAGATAACTTAAATAATAAATATTATTTTCAGAATAAAAATATATACTGGTCTATAAAAGGAGTTCAAAATTTTAAAATAATAATTTTCTGCGTATCCTATGTATATGTTATGTAGTGTATATGTTAAATAATTCTGAAGAATATGATACATAGTACATTAAAAATAATATACTACTTAAATATGAATTACTATGAATATAGAGGTATACTTACCAGCTGCGATATTTATGAACGAATACTATATCATGGAAAAGACCGTAGATGTCTCTAGTATTCTCCATTCGAATATATATAAGAAACGGATTTAGAACATATAATATACACAACTTTCAAAATTTTGATAATGTGTGGATGTTCTTATGTGTATGGAATTGGTGAACATTGCATTGTTTAAAGTGGTCATTAGCTCATAGAAGTCATTAGCTCTGAGCCACCCTACAAGTCTTCCATACACGTTTCTCATATAAATTACTTCGTCTATGTGAGACTTCTATTATTCATCATAATTAAATATTATGTTCGCATTCAACTACATAATATGCCGATTTCGCCAATATTTTTCATGCAATAAAGCTGTATATCAAGCTCATAATGCTATTCCAGACGAGGCGATAGTTTCGTTAAAGCAATATATTGATAGACTTTCCCATTATTGCCGGCACGATAATACTTAAATCTATTTACAGTCCAATTTAAGTATATCAATAATGCATGATAGTACAGTGGTGAGTCAGTAGCAGTAGTCTAATAATACTAGGAATTTTTCATTCATTCAATCCATAGAAAAATCTTCTTTGCTCCAAACAAGGACGTTAACAATCAAATTGTTTGGCGGCTAAATCGATTCGAACGAAGTGGTGAGGCGGTTAGGTTATGGTTTAAATGGTGCGCTTTGAGCGTCCAACTATACGGAAACTTCCAAGGGGCAAGCAAGATGTCCAATACGTAGCGAAAGGCCCGTAACTGAGAAAACATGCAAGACACTTACCTCCTGGTTATCTTCGATTTATTGAACTGCGACCTGATGAAATGCGATTGAGTGGACTGTAGATGCGGGTGGCCGTCTTCACCAATAATGTAAACAAATCCACTGCGAAGAACGGATTTGAAAAGGCGGTTTTAAGATCGAACGACAAATTGAGGTTATTGCGGAACGTGCGTAAAAAATGTCACACGGCGGCGATGGCGAACGAGTATGTACTCACAGCGGCGGTCCAATATGTACTACTGCCGGCCCTGCTGGGTCTCGCGTCATTGGCGGAGACAGGTAACGCGGCTTGCCTAATTTCTCAATGAAAGGCGTTCGCTATATATTCCAAATATAGATATGGCCCGACCATGCTCCCCGCCTTGGAAGCTCACAGAGCTTTCAAAATTAATAAAAAATCATCCGAACGCATGATGCAACTTCCTTATCGCAATAACGACTATATTATGATATAGAAAAAAGAGAGACAGCGTAATATCAGTCCCGATATATAATATATGAGTAAATTAAAAATGTGTCAATCTGACATATTCAGCGGTAAATTATGAAACGCAAATAAGAAAAGCACGTAAATGCTGCGATATAAGTAATTAATACATCGAACAATAACAAAGAGGCGTGAATGAAAATAAAATAAAATAATACATAACTAAGAGCTATTGTACACTAAGAGGCGTGAAAAAAATAAATAAAAATAATATATAACTAAGAGCTATTTATTGAGTCGGGAGAGGATAAAGTTTCACCACTGGTCGCTTGAAAAAACCGGATTCAGTTTTCACTAGAGCAACTCTCACTACACTATCTGAACCTGGATATATTTGAGAGATTACTCCTAAAGGCCAGCTAAGCGGTGGTGCGTTATCCTGACCCACTAGCACGACTTTACCGACGGTGACGGGATTATCTGGAGTACACCATTTTTGTCGGACTTGTAGAGTGTGTAAATACTCTAGATGCCATTTTTTCCAATATGACCTAACTAAGTTATCTAGTAGTTGTTTGCGTGTACAAAGACTCCGCGTATCGTCAGCAATGTCCGATACCGGAAGATACTGGAGTGGTGATGACATTAAAAAATGTGCTGGTGTCAGCGCCTCAGGATACGGATCCTCAGACATAACACAAAGTGGCCGGGAATTGAGCAACGCTTCGATCTGTGTAAGAACTGTGAAGAGTTCCTCGTAAGTCAACAACTGACTTCCGATTACGCGGTATAGATGTGTTTTAAAACATTTTATATTGCTTTCCCAGATCCCTCCAAAGTGCGGGCTATGCGGTGGAATTAATTTCCAACAAATGCGTCGTTTAATAAGCTCATCCTTTATAGCGTTTTGATAGTCCGAGGACAAGATTAATTTATAAAATTCATCTAACTGTGCCTTGGCACCTATGAAGTTCGAGCCGTTGTCGGAATACAGACAAGATACGGGTCCTCGACGTGCTATAAAACGTTTGAATGCAGCTAGGAAGATGTCCGAGGATAAATCTGATGCTAGTTCGATATGAACAGCTTTCGTTGTCAAGCAGACAAAAATACAGATGTAGGCCTTTTGCGACCTTTGTCCACGCTTGCGTTGGAGTGTTATATTTAGCGGACCAGCATAATCTACCCCTGTGTGTGTAAAAGCCTTTGCTTCCTGAATTCGGCAGGCTGGCAAATTAGCCATTTTAGGCGTGGGATGTAGAGGAGAAACGCGAAAGCATTTATTACATTTTCTCACTCTCCATCTAATAACGCTTCTTCCGGAAAGGATCCAAAAGCGTTGACGAAGGATTGATGAAAGTAATCCTGGCCCAGTGTGAAGATGCAATTGGTGATGGTGATCTATTATAAGGGCGACTACGTGGTCATGTTTTGGGAGCAGAGCAGGATGTTTTGCCTCGAAAGGAAGACCTGAATTGGATAATCTTCCTTCAATCCGCAAAATACCATCCTCATCTATGAAAGGACTAAGACGTTTTAACCTTTTAGAATAGCCTTTTCCTCCTTTTAGATCCGCCATTTCCTTAGCAAAATGAACATTTTGAACGGCACGAATAGCCGTGTTTTCAGCAGCAAGTAAGTCAGCGACTCCAATTGCTGGGGAACGAGGTAATCTTTTCATAAAACGGAGGCAGTATACGATGATGCGCAGAAGTTTATCCCAACGAGAGATATTTTGAGCTAATTCGTAAAAACTACAAGGTACAATCTTAGCGGTAATCAAAGTTGTGGATTTAAATTCCGGGAGTACCTCATATTTTGTAGGTAAGAATGGTTGGATAGGCCAACTTGAAATGACAGAACGTAGCCATACAGGCCCGTTCCACCACAAGTCATGGGTTACCAATTGAGATGGTAACATGCCCCTAGATAGACAATCACTAGGATTCTCAATGCCTGCGATATGATAGAAATCTTGGGGTTGTACATTTTCCTGGCATTGAGCTACGCGGTTGCTCACAAATACGGACCATCTATGCGGGGAAGAGTGGATCCATGACAAGGCAATTGTAGCGTCCGAGAATGCATATGTTCCTGCGATGGTGATGCGTGAACTATAAATATCCCGAACAGTCTTTATTAACTTCGACATCAAAAGGGCAGCGCATAACTCCAAACGAGCGAGTGAAATTATCTTTGTTGGTGAAACCTTAGACTTGGAACACAATAACCTGACTGATACGTTCCCGGTTAAATCTGTGGAGTGCAAATAAATGACACAACCATAACCTTTCATACTCGCATCGCAGAAGGCGACGATGCAAACTGTACTGTCCTTTAGAACACCAATATGGCGCGGAATTCTCAAAGTCGAGAGCAAGTGAAATTCACTCGTAAGTGCAGTGAAGCGTTGTATGATGCTCTCAGGAGGTACATCATCCCAACCAATATCGCACAACCAGAGCTCCTTAATGAGCAATTTGGCATACAGGATTACTGGGGCCACGATGCCTAGAACATCAAACAACCGAGCCACTAATGAAAGTATGCTTCGCTTTGTACATGTCTCTTGGACCTGCAGAGTTGTTAAGAAGAAATTGTCCTCAGCGGGTTCCCAAGATAAACCGAGAACTTTAGTACTGTTGTTCTCATTTGTGAAATCCACTGAACTTCGATGAGAATGCGGGAGGTCATTGAGTAATGCCAAAGACTTACTCGACCATTTAATTAATTCAAAGGATCCTGATTTGAATAACGAGATTAACTCTCGAGAGGTGCGGATGGCCGATTCGTCGTCAGGCATTGAATGCACCAAGTCATCCATGTAAAGTTTAGACTCGGCGACTGCAGCGGCATCAGGGTACTGAAAGCGCATGTCTGATGCTAGCTGACGAATAGTACGCAAAGCTAAATACGGACTAGGTTTGAGGCCAAATGGAAGTCGGTTGAATTGAAATACTCTGATCGTCTCGTTGCTATAGTCGCTAAAACGAAATAATATCTTTAAATATTTACGATCATTTTGAAATGTACCAATTTGTAAATACATCTGCTTTATGTCCGCGGTCATAGCTACAGGGAATAACCGGAACTCAAGTAAAAGAGAGAAAAGGTTTGCTTGTAAGTTAGGCCCAGCATATAATACATCATTCAACGATTTCCCAGTATGGGTTTTTGAACTTGCGTCGAGTACAATTCGCGGCATTGGCTTATCTGGGCGTGTGACGGCATGATGCGGTATGTAATAACCCTGGTTTGAGACATCGATTGCGGTAATCTCAGTTAAATACTCCTTTTCAATGTATTCGTTTACTACGTTATTATAATTTTCACGAAGTTTTGGTTCTTGTTTGAATTTCTTCTCTAGAGCGATAAGTCGGCGATACGCAGTATTTCGTGAATTACCTAATTCCTTTGAATCTCCACGAAAAGGTAATGCGACCGAGTAACGTCCAGCCTCATCTCTATTTACAGATGCGCTGTATAACCTTTAGCAGGTCGTCTCCTCGGGGCTCAGGAACTGCCTAGTTGGAATCTCTTCTAGATGCCAAAAACTTTGCAGAGAAGTCTGTAAATCACCATCATTTAGAGATAGAATAGTTAAAGTAGAATCTTCCTTTTTGGGATTTTCCATAGACATCTCGCCCATTATGATGTAGCCTAAAGTCGTTTCTAACAACGGCGGAGCGGGAGAGGGTGCGATTATTCGACCACCTAATATAAGATACGGGAATAATTCTGCACCTAAAACTAAATCGATCGGCTTCGGTATATTCCAATCCGTGTCAGCGAGTTGAACATTTTTTAAATAAGCCAGATTTGCCGTGTCAATGTATTGCACAGGTAGGTTATTGGTGATTTTGTCAACAACCAAAGCTTGGATATTATAAGTCTGTGAATTTACTCGTGATTGTATGATGAAATTAGTGTATCCTTTTATTGGACTCGAGCTATTGCCTACACCCTTGAGGACCGCATTGTAAAGCGGCGAGATTTTTAAATTTAACTCATCACAGCACGCTACTGTGAGCAAATGATTTTGCGATGCACTATCAATAAGACATCGTATTAACCGTTTTTCATTTTGATTTTTGTAAG